>JAJHUR010136711.1:0-49344 GCA_027495735.1 Lutjanus campechanus
AGCAACATTTTAGCGACCTGAAAAATGCCCACATATCAGCACAAACAAACAAACCGATTGAGGCAGTGGTAGAACAGAACAGATGTTCTGTGAGGTAAAATGACTGATTTTGCAAAAGGAGTTTGATTGCTTTTGTAAGAGCCAAACAATGGCTGGATAACTTTGCTTTTCCATTGAAAAAGGATGCCTGACAGCAAGTTAAAGTGGTGAAAATATTCTAAATATAGCATATATTTAATCTGATATGAAATTTTTTGGGTGGCTAAGTTCATTGCTCAGCATTCTACACCAGTACTCCTGCTGCTTCTCCAAACTGGGGGCCCACTGACCGCCTTTTATAGTCTACAATATACTAACTACAGTCTATATGAGGCTGTATGAGGTTCTGAATAATTACCTCGTATAGCCCTGCTTCAAAAATCCAAACTATCCCTTTAAACTGTATTTCATATTATTTCTAGCCTTCTAATAGTTTGACACTATTGACATTACTGGAAGGATAATTTCTATAATTCAATTTACCGTCACTGCACTGGGCTGAAATGAAATATCATCCACAAAGAGCACTTACTCACGGCCCGACACAAAGTCAGAGGCTGCGGCAGACTATACAGGAGCCGAGCGAAAGCCAAATGTGCTTGTGCAGCAAACATGATTGCATGTGGTAATTTCCTGTGCTCTGTCTGCATGGTGTTGTGGTTGAAGGAGTGATTATACTGTGCCAGAGAAATGCTAATGTATGTGTTCACAAGAGACATAACATCCAGACACAATTAAAAGCACAAACAAGTGTCAGCCAGTGTTTGTGTTAATAACTGGGTTCGGTGGAGAAGGGAGTGAGAGGGTGAAAAAACAGAGGGAGAGAAGGAGAGAGTGCGGTCACAAACACGTGTTGCCTGTGCTCAATGGAGGAGAGAATGGCAGCACTTATAAGTGGAATCCAACTGGAGACAAGGAGGGGAGTTGTGTGGCCGCTGGGATAAATATCAACTGTTAGCCCATACACCCCCTCGCACCCAAGAATCCCCCTCCCAAAACAGTACCGAGCATCTAGTCACGGCAAAGTTCACAGGAGTAACTTCAACCGTATCACTCACATCTAATAGCCCTGTGTACTCTAGCTACTCATGCTACAAGCACTTGATCATTGTGTTGTGTTAGGTGCCTCTGGTCCTGCTTCCTTTTAGATTCAGCCCCATTCACCCATACAGACAGCGAAGAAGGAATTCAGTAAAACTTTGCCCCAGCCGCTGGTCAAGAAATGCCTGCGGTCAGAGCGTACTCGAGTGGGAAACATGAGCTTTTGGACAAGTTGATACAAGAATAATGCTGTACTGGAGAACATACAGACCGTATATGACTGACAGGGAGATCAGAGAGGTTTAAATGATTTTTGTGTCTTAATCACCACTTATAAGTCAAGTCTTTGATGCTTACATATCCCCAGCATGTTTCAAAGTGTTCTTATTAATTTGCGAATGTGTGTATTGTTGTAAAATACACATGCACATGTGTATGCAGACACATGTAGACATGCACACAGGAGATTTGAGAGCAGATCTTTATCAACATCTGATTGACCAGTGTCAGGGTTTACTAATACTAATGAGGCTGGGAGTTCTTCCTCCCTGATGTTTTCTTTATTGATCGCAGGCGAGTACGTCTTAATTGGTCTAAGTCCCCCAGAGAGGGTGATCAGTATTTAGTGTATTCAACACATACCTTTGCATGCACTGACATATATTTATTTGAGCACTGTGGAAAGATATATCATAGATAAGAGAGATGATATGCACACCTCAAATATGTGCAAGCAATCCAGCTATTTACCTGTGGTGTTTCACATTTTTAGTGCCACGTATTATCTTACAGTGACATTTTTGTTGGATTTGGGGGTGATCGTGCCAGATGTTGGTGTCTGATCGCCTACGGTAAAAACATGACACAACACGAATCAAAAACAGATCCCTCTCTCTTAAAACACTATTGCTCATTCATTCAGGGGGAGATCACATATCGTGTTCGTCTGTTGCCAAAACACAAAGTGTCTCAAACTATTCCAAGATTACAGCCTGAGATAGCTCTGCTTATCCATCTGTCACCATACAAAGAGTTATCTTTTCTTGTTTAAGTCACTCAGGCTCAACGTCTAATCTGAAGCGTGCATTTGTGTGTGTGTGTATTTGTGTCACTTCCATACATGGAGAAGCGCTCTAAACAGGCCTTATGCTGAAAAAGAATGCAGCCCAGCCAAAGCCTCAAATATTTCCTGTCCACATCATTACACCCTTTCCCCTGCCTGCATGCTTTCAATTTGTTGTCACTGAGTATTAATTGTTCCAAACGGCAGACTTATTAGGATGTGACAATATATTACAATATTACAATAAAAAATGTTTCAATACTATACCGCACAAGTTCTCAACTTTTTCTCAGATAGTGGCCCCTTACAAGATACAAACTATACTGGGCACCCCCTTATGTATGTCTTTGACATTTTTTACACTTCTACTTACAGCAGTTATGTTAAAGAACAACACAAGAGAAATGGAATAAAGATATTAGACATTTATTTAAAAGTATTACTTAGGAGTATTTTATATAATATACAATAAAAATATAAAATATAGATGATAGAAAATATAAAATAGGCCTAATAAAAACATAACAACAACAACAACAACAACAAAAAAGGCCTAGCCTCTGACTTGCATATGATAGATTGTTTGTGGAAAGGAAATAATTTGTGTGAATAAGTAATGGTTTTTAAAAGTCTAATCACAAAATAAATGCAGGCTATAATGAAACATTCTGTAAGTAAATAAATCATATTTTTTTATATCATGATCATTCAAATGATTGAATCTGAAAATTTTTTGCCAACCCCCCGCTATGGACCCCTATTTGAGAACCACTTCCGTACCAGACCATACATATTACATATTCATTGTTTTATTTTATTATTTTTATTTTATAAAAGGAGTGCCACTGATTGCTGCATTGTTTTTTGTTTTGCAGTTGTACATGCAGAAGACAATTCATGCCAATTTTTGCACATTCTTCAGTCATGGCTGACCACTTTTATTTTATTAAAGAAGCAAAGCAGAAGCACTTTAAGGGGGAAAAGGAATTTTATATACAAGCACAAAAATGCTGTACATTTCAGATTTATTACTTATTAAAGGGCAGTTTTTCAAGTTGTCATTTTTCTTTGTTTTTGTAATATTGTGATGAATGTTGCATCGCGGACTTTTTATCGTACAAGTACATTATGTGATGTGATGCATACTTAAATACAGGTAAAAGTACAGAAAAAGTAAAAGTACCACAAAAAACTACTTAATTACAGTAATTTGAGTATTTGTAATTAGTTGCCTCTACCCCTGGTTTTGTTACATCCCTGCTTATTATCTGTCTTATCTTTACTGTTACAACAGACTCATTTAGTGATACATCTTTAAAGATGTGAATATTTGAGGAGAAGGGTGGTCATAGTTTGCAAACGTCACATAGAGATTAAAAAAATGCATCTATCTGTGATATTAGAGTTTTTAAGGGGTCCAAAAATTTGTACCCAGTGGGACCGTGACACATGCAGAACAGAGAAATGCCGGACCTGAACTCTACCTGGAGAAACAGACCTGAACAGCACTGATTTCACAGTTGATTGCTATTAACAAGTTAATATTCATTTACAAGTTGTCAAAACAAATGTTTGTGTCTTACCTAATCTAACATCAGTAGCCTTACCCCCCGTGTCCAGCCATGATGCATACAATCCATCCGCCTTGCCAAGAAAGTTGGTAAAAACATCCAGGTTTTCTGCTATTTGACACTCACAGCACTTCCATCATGATCAGCACGCTCTGACCACAGCTGGGTCTTCTAAGATCCACTCAGGTGTTACCCATAATGTTAAACAGACCTGGGACCCAACCTGGACGCAGTTGACCGTACAAAACCAGATCTAAGCCCATATGGGTCCCAGGTCGGTTCACAGGTCCTAGGGTTCTGGTGGACCAGTGAACATCTGGACTCCTATGTGTCTGCAGTCTGTACCTGTGTTTGCAGTGTGTATCCTTTGTCCTCCAGCATCCATGTGCCCTTTGATAGTCACAAGAACAAGGAAGGAGCCCCTCTTCACAAGGTCAAACGCTTAACTACAGTATCACACTGTGCCATCGATGGCTGGTGACTTACAAATCATAAGTATTGATCATGGCAGCGATCATACTGAATGTAGGGCAGACAGTAAAATTATATCCACTTAGGCTTAATAGCCCACATTAAAGCAATTATGCACACAAAATAGGACTGTCTAACTGTACGCATATTATGCCGCTCCATATATCTTGTCTCTTTTTTTTTCTTTTTTACTTAGCATTTTTATCCATGCACTTTTGGTAATGAATCAAGGTTTTACTTGCTATTGACTGCTTCAGGTGGAACAGTTGTAATTGGTTGGGCGACCCCTCATCAACTCTGCTCCCTGTAGCCTCGAAGGTAAAGCTGCTCTAGTCGATGACATAATGTGCGTAAGGTTTTTACTGTATATGTGTGTGTCAATACTCATGTATTTACTAATGACAGTGCGAGTGCCGACTGGTGACCTGCTAATGAAGTTGGTGCATTTGTGAGTCAGTCAACAGGTCAAGGACTGGAGGGCATCTTGCAGTCGTCCTCTGTTAGTGCGCTGCCACATGGGAGAGCAGTTAAACCATTTTCAGTTTATTTCAGGTATATACTTGAAATTATGGCTACATTGTGCATTTTCAAACTGTGTTTATTCAGAAAACATCAGCTGAGCATGTAGGGTCTTTTCTATAGCTGTACTGGAGCATCTGGAGGTTAAAGGAGCAGTGTGTAGGATTTAGTGGCATCTAGGTTGGGCAGTATATTGATATTATATTTATATTGTGATATCTGTGATATGGCATGTGTTGTTTTGTCATGGTTGCATTACAGTAAAGTATTTTCTTGAACTTACCAGACTGTTCTAGCAGTTCTGTTATTTGCCTTTACCCACTTAGTCATTATATCCACATTATTGATGATTATTTATCGAAAATGGCATTGTCTTAATATTTTGTGAAAGCACCAATAGTCATCCCTACAATATTATTGCAATATTAATATTAAGTATTTGGTAAAAAAAAAATTCTTGATGTTTGATTTTGTCCGTATTACCCAGCCCTACATCATGTAATGCTGGCTTAGTTTAATCTAAAGCAATGCATTGTCTTCCAGAAGATCATCATATGTATCCACTATTTGAGAATTAACAGTATGTTAGTTTGGAGAAAAGGTGTATTTCGAGATGTATATCATGTATCACCACATAGCCTTAAACTATAGAGATCATTTTTTATTGCCATATTGCCCATCCTTTGTAGCATCTAGCATTGAGGTTGCGGATATCACCCAACTTAGCTCACCCTCCACCCTTCCAAGTGTATAAAGGAACACTAGCAAGTTCGGTTTACTTTAAAAAAAAAAAAAAAATGAAACCAATTACCTAAATAAAAGAACTTAACTCAAGTTGTGCATTGCTGCCACCAACTTACTCAAATAAACCAAGTAAATATTGTAGAATGAAACAAATACAATGGGAAAAAGTACTGGAAACTTTCTGTAAGCAAGGGAAATTAAAAGACAAGTATAAATTAAGTTAAAGGCTTTAATTAATTTAAGTAAGAACAATGTTTGCCTTTACAGTGAACCTACATTGACTGTGAAACTCACAAAAAAGCGTGAGAGGCCCTCTCTAGAGCCAGTGTTTGGTTGTCCATTCAAGGCTACTCTAGAAACATGGCGGTGCAACATGGCGGTGCAACATAGCGGCCTCCATGGAGAAAGTCCAGCGCCATCTATAGAAATAAATGGCTCATTCTGAGATCACGAAAACACAGCAGTTATTTTTCAGATGATTATACACTAGTGAAAATTCTGAATATTATATTCTCTTTCTGCTATAGTCTACCAATAGATGGAATACTGATTGTGCTTAAAGGCATAATATGCGATATAAAAAAAAAGTTTAGTTTATATGGGTTTAGACCCATATAAACATGATGCCTTTCAATCATCACTTGGGATGCACTAGAAATGTGTGATGGTGGCTGTAACTGCAGAGATCCTGCACTCTGCTTGTATTTCCTGATTTTCTCATTATTTTGCTGTGACTGAGGCGATTTACGAATTCAAAATATCTGTGCATTTGACGTGCTGAAAATGAGACTTAACAATCAACTATCTGTCTGGTGCATTTAACAACAGCTCAGACAAATCCTTCTGATTCTACCTTTAATGAGTTGATCATTTTCATGTATTTTCATGGACTGTATTAGTAGCCATTATGGAGATTTTGACTGATTGCTTTCTGCTCATCCTAATTTACTTCAGAATCTAACTTTTATTTGTTCAGAATCTCTAATACACACATTCAAACTGGATACAGCTGGACTTGATGGAAGTTGTTTTTTATATTCCTTGATGGGGTGTGTCAGTCAAACAAACAAGCAAACAAACCAAAACATACCACAAACAAACCATGAAAAATATTTTGTAAATACTGTTTGAACACGGTCTGCTTCACATGCATTCACCCCATCTAGAGAGACTGAAGATCATGTGTGTGGAAGCCGAGGCATCATTCATTAAAATTCCAGGATTCCCAGAGGCGACAGACAGTGTGATTATATCCTATTGGTGATATATGCAAGTGAACCTGTTGACCGTTGGTTCAATGTGTTTCCAATAAGAGAGATTCTTTTTTTAACTTGTGGCACTGGAAACTTGCATTCTAGAAATACTACCAAACTGCATAATAGGAGGTTTTAACGGTTCCCATTTAGCATACTGTATGCAGTACAATAATTTGTACTATATGCATACTTGTCAGAGAATTGAAACGACTTGTGAAGCAAAACACCCACTTAGAAACTTCATTTTTAACGCCATTTTTCACTCTGTTGATTCCGTCTTTTGTTTAATAACCACTTTCTCCTTCTTCCTTTTTATCCCCTTTAAGATGAAACATGCTCATGAAAAATTTATCGCCGTGATCTGCATATGCCGATTCCCCTGATTGGGTTGCCGTCTCTTGTTTTGAGAAAAAGGAATGAAAGCAATATCAGGCAGCGCTGAGTGAATCTCAATTTCTCCTTTTGACAAATGCATTTCATCTCCACCGCACCAGCGCGAGAGGTTATCAGAGCCAGAGCGGCCTCTACCTAAACCTCTCCATCCACTCCATCAAACAGAAAGAGGGAGAGAGCAAAGGAGGGCGATGAATATTTAAAGAACTTTAACTGGTAACATTTAATGTTAAACGCATGAGAGCCAAAGCACCGCTACATTTGCACCAGCCCCTCACTATACTTGCAAAGACTTTATATAGCTTCTAATTTTAACTATGACAGTTTTAACTGGGTTTATGATATATGGGCGAATTACATGCATGTTATTTGAGGGGGAAACTGTGGCATGTGCTATTTTGCACTGCACACTTAGAAAGAACCACCGTTGGTGGAAGAGAGTGCGCACTAGAAAGAGACACAAAAGTGAGCTTTCTCGGAAAACTTATGTCATCAAACACTTTCATTATCTAACGTTAACACCCAGGAGATCAACATTGCCTAGAAGATATGGAGTTATAATTGCTTTTATTGGTTTATTGTGAGAGCGAAGGAGCTCTTTGATGTATTTAAGGGACCAACCTAATGAATCAGTGAATGCAGAAACAGCCTATCCAGGGAGCTGATCTCGGAGAGGGTGATGGTGGGGGTGGGGATGTGTGTGTGTGTGTGTGTGTGTGTGTTGGGGGGGAGTTGCAACAATGCGTTCTTTAGTTGCCAGCAATGGTGAACAAGCAGGGACTTAATCAAGCACAGTTGGCCAAAGAGCAGGGGATAGGAAGGCATGGGGTGTAATCAAGTGTAAACATCCTATACAATGTTGAACGGAGAGATGCGTGACCCCGGAGTTATGGGAGCAGGCGTGGATGGAGGGGGTGGGCTTATTTAGCAAATATGTAGAAGTGCTTTTGACCCCACGGTGACCGCTTCACAAGCCCACCGACACACACAAACCCGTCAGTCGTTAATCATCATTTGTGATGAGAGCAGGCCTTGTATGAGCAGAATAATGCTATGTGCGAACACAGCGCCTTCATTTTTCAAAGTTGTTGTTGCTTCCTATGTAGATTGTGTGCTTGGTGATTTTTGTTGACTCATTACCAAGACTTTATTGCGGCTTCCGTGCTCTTTTGCTCTCTTTGAGGCTGGTGCACGGGGGGGGGGCAGGGGGGCTGTGAGAGGTTGTTGTGTCGGCGGCGGTGGTGGATCTGGTTACCCCCTGGCTTTTCCCACAAAAGTGATCAGAGGCTGAAAGTTGAGAGCATGTGTACCTTGCAGCAGCTTTACTCGCATTTCCAGGTTAACCTTTTATTAAACTGTCCATTGTGCTCCCACTCTGCCCACAGACCCTCCGCTGCATTCTCATGCCCATCAGGTCAGTCGGGTTAACAGCCAAAGGGAGGTAGCAGGGAGGAGGGCAACACTATCTCATCTCTGCCCCGCTGTCGCGCTGGAGCCTGCGCAACACATTGGAAGAAAGGGAGAGAAGTATATACTACAACTGTTTGATGAGCGGCAGGGCAATAAATTCATTAATCATCATTATATGCCTCATCAAACTCTTTGCCAGCCTCTCCATGGGAGTTACACAAATTAGCCAGTGAAAAAAGCAGTAATTTTAGAGGAGCTAGGTAAGTGCTTTTTGATTGCTTTCTTGAACAATGCTTCCCCTGACAAGCTAATAAATCAGATCTTTCTATACTTAAAGTGCAGCTACTGTGAACCCAATCTGAGCTCCCCAGACAAAAAAACGGGAGGCTGTGTGGGACAAGGGGTTTTACTACAGCCCGAGCTCTTTCACAGATTTGTTTTGGATTCCTCCTCTTTATACTGCAACAAAGAGGCCCGGCTACAAAGCTTTTGATAACTGAATGAACTGCTGTTATGTCTCCAGATGCAACCAAGGGATTTTCTCATATTGGATCAAAATAACCTCATGTTTGACTTGAGATGAAAAAAGCCTGAGCCAATAGTGACCATATGGTGCAAAAATTCAATTAGCTCGTCTTTTCCCCTTTCTTTCTTCCCTTTTCTTAAGCTAGTCTGGGTTTAAACAACTCGAGTGAGATGCATACACAGACACATAGCCGCAGCTTTAGTCTATACAGAGAATCCTAGCTGGCAGGTGATGCATACCTACTACAGTGATCATATCCTTCCATCCAGATGGCCATTCCATGCAAGACCAACAAATCATCCATCAGACTGGAAACGGCTCCTTTATTGAAAATGAGGTCAATAGAAGATTTGAGCCTGGTTTGTGGCTGGCCATGTTAGCCTCCTTCAGGTATTAGCAGCACTCAGTTACTGCGTTAGATGGGAGGTTTCAAGAGCGAAAAGGATGCAGTTGGAGAGGGATGGTGAGGGGGGGTAGTTAGGGGTGGTCTTTATCTGTTTAAAGCCCCTCTCTGATGAGATTACCTATTGGAGTTGGCTGTAAACCACCCTGTTAATCAGGGTGCAGCAGCCAACACACTCCCACTGGCATGCAGCCACCGCTTGATTTTTTTTTTTTTTTCTTTGAGGGGAGGATGTGTGGTGGTGGAGTTCAGGAAGAAAAAGAAACTACCAAACCTTTTTCATGGATAATAATAATCACCTGCTATGTCTCAAACATCCAGGTGTAAAGTGTAACATGAAGTAAACTGTATGTTTCGGCTTCTGTCTAATTTGTCTGTTAAATGACAAAACCCAGCAGCTACCTGCATGTACCAAAACCAGAGCAGTCAGTGTGGTGCTTCTTGATTGGACAGTGTCCGAGTTGCATCACTAGCAGGCACTTTACTAAACTGGCATCGAGACACTGTCGCACATGGGGCCCTTGCAGCTTCCTTCCCTTATTGTGAGGCAGCGAGGGCCCGTCTGGAGAAACAAGAAGAGTTTTGAATGAGTCCAGCGGCGGTGGCGGCATCTCCTCGCCCCTCCTCATTAACGTTCTCTCCACACACCGCTGAACTGCTCAAAATAACTTGGGGAAGGGGAGGAAGAAAAAAAAAGGCAGTGCCCCGTTTATCTCCATCTTGGGAACTGATCCAATTAAGTAAGTGCCCATTTGCATCCATCAGACTACACCAAACTGGGAGGAAAAGTGGAAAAGCTCGGAGCAAACAAAAGGGGCCGGCAGTGAGAGGAGGTCCATTTGTTGTGCAAGGTGGTTTGGAGAGGGTAAAGTGTCCCAGATGAACAGTGGATAATGGTAATGTTACAGGCAGTGTATGTGTCAGAGCAAGTGTGTGCGAGCGCAGGCATTATAGCGGTCATTAGGACAGATATCTGTGTGGTAATGTGGAGCAGATGTTGAGAAGAAAGGGATCATTTAAAAAGGGCAAATGTAAATAAACAGTCAGGCAGCTTGGTACCCCTCCTCCCTCCTGGACCCTCTGAAGTCACTGAAAGAAAACAGTTCATCAATCTTCATCACAGGCATTAATGTTGTAATATTAGAGGGCCTTATTGTACATATATTGATGTCCTTTTTAATGTTTCATCACAAACCACATCTACTGTCTTATTACCATTTAACAAATGTACAAGTTACATCTACGGAGGCACTGACCCCGGTGTAGCCCAGTTGGAAGAGATCAATACTACATGGCTGTTATGTTATTTTAGATCAGGGGTGTCAAACATATGGCCCATGGGCCTGAACTGGCCTACTGAAGCGTCCAACCGGCCCGTTGCATGAGTTTGCAAAGTGTGAAAACTGGAGCCAAGTCATTAAGGGAGTTTTTAACTTGTTATGAAACAGTCTCGATTTATCACTGCTTTTATGTGACCTACATAAGCAAACAAGACCATCCGCGACAAGATTGGCTGTTTCTGTGTAGTTGTTCTTAATGTCTGACGGACTCTCTGTGAAATCAGATGAAATGAACCCATGTTTACATTTTCCCAGCCAAAGTTACAGTGAGTTATATGTTAGCCAGTTAAGCCAGGAAAAATTTTATTTAATTTTATTTATTATATTTTGTGGTTATCATGATGAAAACACAAAGGCTTTTGTCCAAAGAGCCCTTCAAAGTAGTTTCAATTCAGATTTTTCAATGAAATGCAGTGCTGTTCTTGCTGTATATGGTTGAAATTTAACTTTTTCTTAAGACATCTCAGGCTGATCATCATCTCTTGTAAACTCTAACCCTGGGAATGTCAATTTCAAAATGTTTTACTTCTTTACACAAAAATAGAAGGAAAATTTGGAGATACTGTTATTTCTAAGTTATTATTCCATGGGTTTTTTACAGGTCTGGCCCGCATGAGACCAAAATGGGCCGTATGTGTGGACTAAAATAAGTTTGACACCCCTGTTTTAGATGATCTTTAGTATGTGTGGTGTGATGAAAACTGCTGAGCAGAATGCTGCATTGTGTGAGATAGCAGGATTGTGTCACAAAACACAGGCATTAGTCAGTGTGTTTCAGAGGCGGGTGGTGTGCTGAACTTGCTCACCTTGCGACCAGAGTGAGGGAGGAGGAGCCAGGCGAGGACACAGACAGACAGGACGGGTACAGAATCACAGGAGGAAGAACCTGCCGGTGTCTCCACCTCCAGACTGGATGCACACACTTACTGCTCTGTGGCTGTGCATACCTGAGGGGCTTTGGCGTGGAATATAAGTCAGTCCTTCCTGCGTGTGTATGCGTTGTAATGTGTGTGTGTGTGTGTGTGTGTGTGAGTGTGTGTGTGTGCACGTTACCTCCGCCAGGGCAGGGCAGAAACCCCTAGTGTGGGCGCCAGTGAGCCCTTACATGGCCACTGAACACAGACCCTTTGCAGTCACAGGGTCAGAAGCTCACGCCACACTGCTGTCAGAGCAGATTGGTCAATGAGCAGCCCCTTTCAAGGAGTCAAGGTGCTTGCAGAGTAGAGCTCTGTGGGTGTGTGTGTGTGTGTTTGTGTGTGTTGTCATTTATATATTAAAATTAGACAACATTTGAATTTAAATGATCACCTTTAAAAACCTTGGTTATATTTTATTTTTCCTAATGAGCACATTTTAATAACCAAACCATTCCTAAACAGGTTTATTATTATTTGCCACTGGTACTGAATCCCTCAATTCTCCAAGCCTCAACCCCTGGCCTCCCAGGACTTCGTAGTTCATCACTCTTCGTTAATGTTTTTTTTCCCCCTTTTCCCCTTCTTCATAGAAATGTTTTATTTATGTTGGGGGGGTGGGAGGACACTTAAACCATCTCACAGCTGAAAATTACACGTGTAATCTGTCCCAGAGGAACTCCACGGAGAAATAGAAAAACAGTCCGTGAAGTGCAAAAAAATAGTGGTAAATCACTCTCCGCCACCTTATCTGGGTCACTTTACAGTGTGTTCAAGAGCGTTTTATAACTCCACTTAACATGAACGCTGGAGTTGCCAAGGGCTTGAAACTCACAGTTACCTTGACATGATTTTTTTTTTTTTTTTAAGGATTCCAAAAGTGGGTGTATCAGAAGTCAGTTGTTTGATTCAAAGTAAAATTGAATTAGTTTTACAGGTTGTTATGCCCAAACACAGCTCATATCCTGTCGACTCCAGTCTCAAGTCTCATGTGTAGCCTCGCCAGAAGACTAAAGCTGAAATATTGTGTCCTTAATTGGCCTCCTCATTTAGGAAATGATGATGATTAAATAGCCATGAGCAGTTACTGAAGTCCTCACTAAAGCTCACTAAAGAAGAGGCTCTAACGTCTTTTCACTTAAAAATTAATTAAAACATATATTACATATAAAACATATTTTTGTTGCACATTATGCCAGGACTGCAAAAAATCTGACCAAAATAAACAACTTGATATAAGGACTATAACAACCCTATAAAATATATATGTATATTATATGGGGAAATAAAATCTGCGTGCCACAGACACACAGCTGCTCCTTGTAAAACATTATTCAGTTTTTTAATCTGGTTTTGAAGTTGAATGCTATTTTTGAAGAGGAAACGTTAAAATTCAGGGAAAACAAATATCTTACAGCCGCAGCATTTCAGTCACAGATATCAACAGAAAAAGACGCCCTCCTTTCAGTTCAGCCCTTTTTTATACCACATTTGGCAACTCATGTTGCTGATGATGCCCCCAGCGTATTATCTGTGCTGGTCAAGTACACGCACAAGGTGTCTTTTTACGCATTTGAGCCGAATTTGACCCCCAACTATATATGTGTTGTATCGTGTCGTATCAGGAGGCTGTTTATACGAAGTAGCGTTTGGCCCGCTGAGTAATCCTGCAGTGATATTGGGAGCGTGTTTATCAACAGGTTTTGGTTTCAGCCTGTGCTCCGACATACAGTAGCATTTGAGAGGCGTTCACGGAGCTGTCCAGTGGCAGGTGTCTAATCTGTTTGGTCCACAGTTCCAAGTTTCTTCACAAGTACTGCCCCCGCGGCAAAATCTCCTGCCAAACTACTGAAATCTCAGGCTCGTAGTTTGCAGGAGGCGCGTTTTGAATAGCCTCAAATCAGCGATGGGTAAAGTGAGCCCCAGCACGCAGATGGAATTTAATATAAGTAATTTAATTACACATTTTTAAAATGTCTTAATATATGTTCACCCTCTCAAATAAATATTCTGCAGTTTTGGCGTGCAGGTTTATATCAGCCATAAAAGATGCGTTAATGATGCGTCATATCAGAGGAAAACACGGATTTTAGTGGTTAATTTAACAAAATTAATATCGCATATTTAATATTTCTAAATATGTCTTCTGGACAGTTAAATCGATTGTTGGGTATGGGCCTAAATGTTGGATAACGTGGCTTTGCGTCTGTTAAACCTGCACACTAGGCTGCACAGATAATTACAATAATAAAGGGATCATACGGGGCCACAGATGCCAGACTTAACTTTCACTTCATCCCAGCGTTCCCAAAAGTGTCGAAAACAAACAAGAAACCACGGTTTACTCTTGTTATTCATTAGTCTTATATTAGCACTATTTTCAGTCACCACTGAAAGTCTCCCTCATGACACCAACACACCCAAGCACACACATAAATGTCGTGTCTACTTTTAGAGTAAATATGCATACTTAAACCGGTACAGAAGCTGTTGTTGCTTTTTCTAAATTGTCTTTCTTTTTCTTTTTTCTTTTTTTTTCTATCGATAGGTTTACTCGGAGCAATACCAAATTTATGCATTAATTCGATTTTAGACATTTGAGTGAAAAGGAGCACTTTATTTTTTAGGATTGAGCCGGGATATTTAAAAGTTAATTTAAATTAACCGTGAGTCGCGGCCCTCAGAGGGCCTTTATTTTCAGTTTAGGACAAAAAAAATAGAAAATATTTTAATTAATATGACGACAGCAATAATACGATTTTTTCCCCCCAAACACTCCGAAATCTGCTTGTGAACAGTAACAAAGTCGGAGTGAAGGGTACAGACCTTATCCTTCTTCTCCTGTCGGATTATTTTCCCCCATTTTCACACGTGGGAACGGTTTCACCCCCTACTTAGTATTCTCACATTGTAGCAATCCCAACAATGAACCGACACGCCATTCAAGTGGAGAGGGGAAGCCAGGGACCAGTTGTATAAAGTTGCAGAGTAGAAGAGCATCTCCCCTGTAGGCTACCGAGAGCCTCTGAAGGAGAAGAGCTGCAAAATTCTCTCGCTTCGCTTCCTCCAGTAATCTGGGGTTAATTGACTGGCTTTTATTATCACGCACAGAAATAGAACAAGTATAATCAACGATCAAATATATATTTTTAATTAGTCAGAGGGTATTCTTTTTTTTTCTTTCGTTTTTTTTTTCATATGCAGCCTTGAAGTGAACATGGTGAGTTGAAAAGTCGCAGTCTCCCCTATAATATAAAAATATAATATCTACTGTAAACACTTACTGTTAACACTCATCTTTTCCACGGACATAATAATAATAATAATAATAATAATAATAATAATAATAATAATAAATAACCGGTTATAGTGCAACGATTAAACGCAAACAGGAGCATCCAAGACCTTTTGCTATTTGTTTTTTGTTTGTTTGTTTTTTCCTCCTCTGGCTGTGATTTGATAAACAGCAGCTGGGGAAGAGAAAGCTAAATAGTAAATTTCAAAATCCTTACAAAAAGAAAAAAACACTCAAAAAGTATTCCTCTCAAAACATTCAGCACTGTACAGAAAAGAAGTCAAATATTTTAAGCTAATTCAGTGGTGACAAAAAAAAAAAAAAAAAGCAAAGTCAGACATGTTTTGTTGCCTGTTCCAGTGTTCTGCGTCTGGTTTGGCAGTTTAGATCATCAGCCAACCAACAATTCACGTTTAAGATTGAAATCAAGAAAGTTCACTGGAATAACATTAGCAACCGACTCAGCACCACACACACACACACACACACACACACACACCCCTGTGAAAAACCTACTTGACATATAAACGTCTCAGTATTTACCCAGCCTCACACACAGATGATTTACACCGCACAAACAGTGTGTATATTGTCCCTGTGAAACATGACTTCTTCAATCAATTCGGAGAAAAACAACTGCAATTTCTAATAAAACTCTAATACTCTCTTAGGGGACATTGCATCGAACAGTTCAATCCCCCGGGGATCAGCAGAGAAAAAACATAATTATGCTATTTAGCCGGCTGATGTGTCGCAATCACTGCTCCAGCACACTCTGTCAGATTAAAATAGAGGGCCCGAATAGAGGACATTAAGGCTAAGGGAATTATAGAAACCTCAGGGGAGATTTCAAATTGGAGAGAAGGGGAAAGTAAACTATAGAGATTAATGGCAGCCATAAACAAGAGCATGCTGTCCCACTTCAGTGGAGGTCAACAATAACGACATTAATAATAATAATAATAATAATAATAATAATAATAATAATACTATTATGTCGTTCATAATGCAACCACTGACAACCACTGAATGAACAAATATTTTTAAAATGTCATAATAATTTTTAAAAAAAGGCCCATGCTTAGTGGCCTACAGCTGTTCTAAAGCCGAGGAGAACTGAAAATAATAATAATGATGGCAATAATAATAATAATAACATAATTTTATTTTTTTTTTATCTGTAGCTCCAATTTCAATAAACCATAAAGGGGAAAAACATCTCTCTTTTCTTCAGTGTTCCTGGGAAATATCCTTATGTTGTTGTTGTTTTTTCTTCATGTCGGTCAAGTATGTAATTCATGCTTTTTTTTTATTCACTTGTCAAAGTTGCTATAATCCTCATAATAACTGTGATCACTGTGCGCCCCATTGGCTCCACTTCTTTTTAACTAGGCCATTTGATCAGGGATGGGTTTCCGTGACGGATTAACAAAGAAGTCCCCCCTGAAATTAGGAGCAAGTGTGACACCTACCTGCAGAAGTTGGAAGAGTTAGAGGAGGAGGACAGTGTCTGGCTAAGGCTACCGGCTGCACACACACACACACACACACACACACACACACACAGTGCTAATAATAATAATAATATCAGCCTCTCTGCTGTGTGCATGACAGCAATCTCGCTTTTTCTCCAAACACCAGTGTTTCACATCTAATGCGCCATTAAAGTGACTCTCCATTAATGATATATAATAGGGCAGTATGTTCTAAATGCATGGTCGCGTCCCTTTTAACAGCTTTGCCACGCCTTGGAAAATAGTAATGAGGTCTAAATTTGGCATAAAATCGAGCTCATTACCGGAGTTCACCACCTGATTGCTCTGCATAAAACACGATAGGTAATTGGGTTAAATGACTGCGCCTCGGTGTTGTTATTATATCAATATCCACTTTTAGAAACGTGCTCAAGTAAAAAGGGAAAAAAAGAGGCCCTGGGTATAAGAGAAAAAAAATAAATAAACTGGTGATAAGCCATGGACCAAAAAAAAAAAAAAAAAAAAACCTCCGTTTTGTTTCCAACATTTTTCATTCACAAAAAACCCCTGTGAATATCTGCACCAACCAAAACGAAACTGAACCCTTTTTTATTGTTTCTAAATTCTAACATCCTTTTGCTGAAAGCAGGCCTCTGTCGGAGCTCTCACTGCCATAATATTTTGAGATGATGATTACCATTGAAACATCTGTCACGGTGCAAAATTTAATTAATATTTCGTATAAATTAATTGGCCTTCAAGCACTTTAGACACATCAGGCAACGCCAACTGCTCCCCAAAATAATCGCTGCACAAGTGTATATATTTTTTTTCCATAATTTACTTCAAAGATAGTGTGTTGTCCATTTTAAATACAAAAATGCTACATTAAATATACATGTTAGTCTTTAATACAAATAGACTCAGGCGGCTGCAGCGATTAAGACCATTCTTCTTGTTACATTTTAGGATTAACCATTCAGAAACTAAAAATTTGAGGATAAGCATTTACTCAGAAAATAACTGTTCTCAGAATTTGCTTCATCATTGTTCTTTTTTTCTTTTTTATGCAACCACAAAAAATAAATAAAAGTCCGCGGTGAGTGGAAAATATTCAGGTATTAAATGCTTGACATACCTTTCTTTAGTTCATAAGGGGAGTCTTTACAAAGATCTACCTGCGTTTGGCCTCTGACTTTCTGGCTCTCCCTTACCAAAGCCTCTGCTCTATTTAACACAGTCTGGTTTAATCCATTGAAATGTGCCGTGGAGCCCGTGGTTACCGAGCCGTGGTTACTGTGAAGATGTCCAAAACTGCCACCATAGTTCGTGTAGCCGGGGTAGAAAGGGGAGGTGTAGTACAGAGGCCTGGATAGGACCGTGCTGTTGGGGAGCGGGCACTGAGGGGAGGACCGTGATGGAGACGCGTTGGTGCCCATTACTGCGCTCTGACCCAAGCCGGGGCAAGCCTGTGGCGCCTCGCCGCTGCCCTTACACCTGTCTGAGGACGTGGCGATCTCCGCAAGGGACCAGAGTTTGGGTTTTGGGGCCGAAGGGGGCGAGTGGATAACAGAGGTCACGTTGCTGGTCACCGTACCCGGTGCATGGCTCAAATCTGACGGCTTGTCTTGTTGCGCAACGCTCTGGTTCCCCCGGGGCACTGCCGAGGGAGACGAAGTGGTGGGTTTCGCGGAATCCGGCAGCAACTCTGTAGTCCGCTCCTCCTGGTCTTTTAACTCCGAGTCGCTCAGAAGGGGATCCGTGTCTTTGCCATGGTTCTCCTCTTTAAATCTGTCACAGCCCATGTCCCCCGGGTTCAGCAGTTTATGATCTAAAGCACAAATAAAGAACAGAATTACTGCCAAATAAGCGTAACATTAAAACGTTGATAAAACTGTAACATGTGTTGAAGGTGATCGTGAGGCGAACACAAACTGAAATCGGATACATAAAAATAATGAGGCTACTTATGCACGTTTCCCTTAAAAACAGTTATTACGTGTGTGCCATAAATTGTCCTCATAAAGACGTGTGCCAGTCTAAAAAGGTGAATGAACTCTCCATAATTATAAACAGCGTTGCCCAAACACGAACAATGTGCTGCAAATTTCAATCCAAGCATACAACATGGATATTTTAATTTACACATATACATTCGTATTAAATACTATTGTATCATATCATGATAATAAGCATTCAACAACCGTTCAAAAGTGCGATATAATTATCATACAAAGGCAATATTTTGAGCCGAATAGCCGGCGCAGTCCACCAGCTGTATCCTTATTATGCAGTTAAAGATAAATTGACTGCTAAACACTTTGCGTCACAAGCAATTTCAGCCCCTGAGAAGTCAAACGAGGGGAGTTCAAGGTGATTATTATTTAAAGCAATTGTCCCATTATAAATAATATACCACCATTAACCAGCAATCAATTTTGCACCCTGAGTGGAAACGACTGCGATGAAAAATTGATGATTTTTTTTTTCCCTTTTGCTTTTTTTCCCCCCCTGCACCACCGACCTGCTTCTGTGTCTGTGGAGTCTCCCTTGTCTGTGGGCTTGTTTGGCTCGTCGTCGTCGTTTTTCTCCAAATCAATATTCTCGTCCTCCTCCTCGTCCTCGCTCCGGTTCCGGGGGGTCCAGGTCATCTTGTTCTCCTTCTTTAGCCTCCTCCTGGCGTTGGCGAACCAGGTGGACACCTGGGTGAGGGTCATTTTGGTGATGATGGCCAGCATGATCTTCTCGCCCTTGGTGGGGTAGGGATTCTTGCGGTGCTCGTTGAGCCAGGCCTTCAGGGTGGCGGTGGCGTCCCGGGTTGCGTTTTTACGGTATGCTGGGTCACCGTAAGGGTAGGTGCCCAAGGGTGCTGCGTAAGGGTGGTATCCTATTGAGCCGGCCATTCCCGTGGTGTGATCATAGGTTGAACCCTGTGATTAAAAAAATAAATTAAAAAAGTGAGTAAAAGTTTTGTTTCAGACATTTTCCAAAGAGCTTCAAAAGAGTTAGGACACAAACATGAACACAGACATACACGCACACGCGTGGACTTGCGCGTGAGAGACTCACACACACACACACACACACACACACACACACACACACACACACACACACGTAAACACACAGAGACAAACACACTGGCTGTAATCCAGTAGTTCAGGTTTGAAGTTAATGTTTATGGAGTTTGTTGTAACTTTATTGAAATGTGAGGTCTGTTTCTGTGCATTTTAATTATTATGCACATGACGTCAGCATGCAGTGGATATTATTCTCACCATTAAAATAGTACAATTTGTAATTAAAATAACGAATTGACAGTAAGAATTATGGGCCTAACGTTTTGCCTATTCTTCTGCGATCGGTCTTTGTAGTAACTAGGCCTGTATAGCCAGTCTGTAGCCTTTGAATTACTTGTGTTGACATGAGCACTGAGAATACAACCAAAGTTAAACACTATTTTCCTCTGTCTCAAGTCAAAAGTTGTAATATTTAAGTTTTACAACTGGCACAACTAATAAGATGATAAACAGTGACCTAAATTGCCATCACACGGAGCGGTGCAGTCAGTTCTGAGCGTAGAAGCTTCGGCAATTCATTGCCCACTCTTTCTCATAAAAACTACAATTTACTGCAGCAGCATATAATAGCACAGCACCCATTTAAATTACTTCTGTTTACTCCGCAACATGTTTTGTGGACCTGACATTCTGTAATATTATATTTTGGTGACGCACATCTCTCTGTTAATCGCTTGGCGCCGCATGCAGAGCGGACACTTAAAGCTTATAACGAGTTAATATCATCGCTTTTACTTCCCATTAGATTGAATAATCACCTTTAGTTTACTCACCACGTATGAGGTGAATGTGGCAGCTGCCGCCGCGTCCGCACTGTACGGCAAGTGGGAGTTGTAGCCTGGCGAGGCGCTGGTGAACGCAGTAGATCCGGCATAGGGCGCAAAAGCAGATCCCGAAGAGGATCTCCCAAGTTCCTCGGTCCTGGGTCCCGATATGACGCTGGTGCTGTACGCAGGGCACGAGTACAGGGCTAGAGAAGCGGACGGCTGGTACAAGTAGCCCTGAGGATACGCCATGCTGGAGCCCGGAGAGTAGAAGCCACTTAACTTGCGCACTTTCCCCCTCTTTTATTTTCTCATGCGCTGCTGTCGGAGCGCATAGAGCCGTGTGTGTGTGCAGACCCCGCTGCCTGTCCCCCTTCTAAATGACAATGAAGCCAGAAAGTAAAAGTGATTCAATAAAAGAGAGGCTCTAGATGTTGGATGGATTATTTTGATCGCTGCCAGCCAGTCAGCCACTGCCCGTCGGATGTTTTGTCTGGTTTTGTTTTTCTCTTGCTCCCTTATCTGAGTTGCACCGTCGCTCTCATGCCCGCGCAGAAGTTTTTTTTTTACCCGTCGGACGGGGGCTTTGCTTGGGAAAATGTCCTGCCAAGATGCTAAGTTGAAAAATTGAGGATCCCGACGCCTACTACGCTCCTCCTCTCGGGGTGTAGTCACCGAAGGAAAAGGCAAGCTTAATGCTGGGTAACCACAGCCCTGCCCAAACCCATGCTCTCTCTCTCTCTCTCTCTCTCTCTCTCTCTCTCGCTCTCTCGCTCACCCCCTCCCTACTCCCTTCCCTCCTCTCTCGCGTTAACTAACAATCCTTCTCATTCTCTATTTCTCTATTTTTTTCCTCTTTAACAAGGCTCGTTGCAGTAAGTCTCAAGTGCGCCTGGCAGCCCCCCTTTGGATGGCGACATCATGCGAGTCTGTCAACTCCCAACTCTTCTTCTTTTTTTTTTCTCCAAATACGAAGCCGTCACTTTCACACTTGATCAATAACAAATCGGCTGTTGTATGCCAGGATATGGGCTTTGCAAGATACCGGCAGGAATTAAACAGGCGCTCCACATGCTGCGCTCTCTTTTTTGTTATTCTTTTCTTTGTGCGTAAAAAAGTCGTCAATTTAAGCGTTAAATCAACAGATTGATGCTCCGTGATCTCCGTGCGCCTTGTGTTAAAATCCGCAGTGGGAGTTTCAAATGGATTATTGTGCAAGTCGACCTTTCTAACGCCAGACGAATATTGTGTCGGTAAGATATATGACAACTGAAAAGTTACAAAAAAAAAAAAAAAAAAAAAAAAAAAAAAAAAAAAAAAAAAAAAAAAAGTAAGATGGCGCAAACAGCCGGTCGACCGACTCTATCAGAATAGTTGTTGTGTGAGAATAAACTTTGCCCTCTTGACATTTTACATGCTGTGATTGTTGGAAGAGTGTTTTTTTTTTTTCTTGCGCCATCACTTGTGTTTGAGGGATTTACTGTGGCGACGGCTAAATAGTTTTTGCAATAGATCCTGGAATAAACCAGTCAGATACACACTCCCAGAAAGTCATAAACCCTCAAGCCAGGGCAGATTAGTGCCAACTACACCAAATCCGCCTGGACCAGTGGATGTAATCTCATTTGATCACTGCAGATACGTTTCACTGCTGAAATACTGAGCTAAGATTTATTTAATATGCCACTCGGTAATTACTTTTTAAAATTTAAATGCCATTAGACACCTGACAAATCTATATTTTGTTATTATTATTATTATTATTATTATTATTATTGTTATTATTATTATTATTATTATTATTATTATTATTATTTTACTTTAGCTTTAACAATTAAATTTTGCGGCTTCAGAAAATATTATCAGGCTGTTATAAATATTATTCAGACGTCTACAAGCCATTTTCATTCTGGTGATTGACTTTGCAGTTCAAGTCTCAGATAAGCCGAAAGGGATCGCTGTAGGCGCTGCTAAAGAGTGTGTGCACACACTGTCACGTGTTTTTTACGCTCTGAAAACCTCCAGAGAGCACAGAATGATGACGCTGGTACAGTGGGAGCCGACGCAGACTTTTAAAAAAAGAGAACGAGGGAGAGAAAGAGGAGTGAGAGGGAGAAATAAAGAAAGAAGGATGGAGACACAAAGCGACCCTACAGTACAGCCTAATCAGATGACAGTGATACGATGAGACCCAGTTTCACAGCCTCCTGTAGTGTGCAGACAATCAACTAATTGCCGGAACTTTTTCTCATAACAGCAGCCACAAGAAGAACCGACCGGTACTGACAATTAGTATCATTCTTACTTATGTGAAAGCTGTGGAAAAGCATAATAAAGCGTCATTATTAGACACGGTTATATTCCGATTATAATGAAATTATTGTCCGTCATGTTTATCCCGAGATATAAAAGAAAACTTACACATTTGTATCATACTTTTGTGCCATGAATGATACAGAGAATTAGTGACATTATTTATTCTGTTGCATAAAAGATGCGAGGAAGTTTCCAGAGCTTGTGTCATGTGTCCTCCTTAACGCGTTTTGGTTCAGAGTTGCTCTCTGAAGTAGGAGGAGGACCCATAATTTGAGATCACGGAGCCTATAATAGGAGTAGGTTATGGCAACTGCTTCCACCTCTCAGCACTGCACTGATAAAGGAGGAGGTGTCGGTGAGTATAGTTTTACTCATTTGCGCTTTTTTATGTGGGGGGAAACGTGCGTCTCTGTTTTTAGATGCGTAAAAGTGGGCTGTTCTCACGCAATACGATCCGAATCTAATTTTATATGTCTGTTGTTTTTGGCAGCTTATAACTTCTCTTCGTTATCGGTTATTCTTTTTTTTCTTCTCTTCCTGAGAGCCCGGTTTTGACGCATGAAAACGGCTTTATACGTGGCGAAAGACGAAGTGAATGAAAGATGATGCATGCCACTTAAAATGCCTGAGGGAGCAAGTGTAATCTAAATTGGATATAGAGGGTATTATTACACAACATTATGCGTTGTGGCGGACTAATTGCGCGGCTGGGTGAGTTAAACAGTCAGTTAATGTCGAGTGGCGGACAGGTTTCTGGAGCGCACAAGGTCAGCTGTGCTGCTCCCAAGCCTTCAGTGGTATACAGGAGGAAAAAAAAAATGCTTGAAGTATTCATGGGATTTTTAACCATTCTAAATCTGTGTCCTAAACCGATTAGTTGACACCAATTTTTCTTTGATGTATTAGCTGAGGGCTTTTGCCACTTGGAAGCCAATTGAAATTCAAAACAGTTTTCGCTCCAAATGCTTTGGGGAGATCTGCTGCAAATAATGGATGTAATTTATTTTTGACCTTGCTTTTTTTTCTTTTTTTTTTCTTTCTTTTTTTTGAAGAGGGGTTATTAAATGATTAAACATATGTGCACTATGCTGCTTTACTAAACAACTGGCATCATATACAGCTATGATTAGCCACTGTTATAAAAGTACAGCAGTAATTTATATCCATTTTATGTATGCATTTAAAATAGGGATGCACAACATAGATTTTTTTTTTTTTCAAGCTGGTACCGATAACTGATAATTACCTGCTTCTCATGGCCGATACACATAAGAAAACCAATAAAGTCATGTTTTTGTAATTTAAAGTTCATGTAACCTGTAGTTTCTGTACACGTGAGGGTAAGAAAGGCTCAGATGTAGTGATCAAACATGGATGATTTAATATTCCACAGCTCTGACCAAACCAAATCTAAGTGACATCACTATTACAAAAAAATAAAAAATAAAAAAAATAAACAGTTCTGACTCTTCAAATGTTCACTTATTTTTCTATTGAAGTACACTGAAAATCTTTACAAATATACTTTGGCTTTTATGAAGCATTTTGCCTAAGAATTCAAAATAAATGCACTGATAAAATCTGTCAAAACAGATATTAGGAAAGCTGATATTTATTGCCTAATATATGTCAATACCAATGCAGCCACATAGACTATTTGCAGATAATTTATCCTGCATCCCTAATTTAAAATGTGATAGGCATGACATCAGTTGTTACTAGTTTTTCTGTTTTCTGTGTTGTCTAGTCACTATTACAAAGTTGTTTTTTCTCCAAAAATATTAAAATAATAATTCTCTGTTTGTTTGTCTTTGTTTTAAATTTGTTCAGATCCATGTTGAGGAAGTCTTCTCATGTCACCAAGCAGTCAGTGAAATGCACCCCTCCCATTGCCCCAACACACACACAGACACACATCTAATATAATATAAAACTTAACCGTTGGACCAATTAAAGTCACTTTATTTACTTTTTGAAGATATATTTATTGGACACACATGCATATATGATGTAATATAAGGTTCAATTGTCAAATTTTGTCGTTTCAAATAATTTAATTAGCTCCATCCTCCTTTTTTTTTAGGAACACTATTGCTGCTCCCATTTTGTAATTGTTTTTATAGGAAGGTTTAGTGTTTTTTCCTGATATAACTATTGCTCACATGAGCTCATACACAACTCATACTTGATGATTTTATGTAGCTTTGAAATTCACACAACTTACATGAAGCACAATGAGCCAATATGGCTTTCAGCAGAGAGAATCTATTTTCTGATCTCTTTTCTGTTCTTGTGATCTCTTTTTCTCTTATTGACCTGAATGAAGATGTATGGAGCGAGAGTGTGTGTGTGTGTGTGTGTGTTTGGTTTACTCCTGATGGGGCCTGTCTGCACAACCCCCCCTCCCTCTTTCCCTACTCGCCATGATCCCCGCAAGGCTGAGTGGCAGGGCTCTGGATAGGCTAAGTGATGAAATGATGACCCTATTATGAGAAGCGCTTCCAAAATGAGAGGTATCAGACAAAGATTGCACCCTTCTCTCACTGCCACGCCGTCCTCCTGCACCGCACTGCCAGCTGCGCAGATGATGATTGATTTGCTCGAGATGGATCACAGGAAGCACCCATTGATTTTTCAGTGTTTTATCAAAAATATTTATTTACAGTTGTATCCATAGGGCGTACACCAGACTCGCCCTATACCCCTATTTTCCAAATGGGGGGCTGGTATAAAAGGGGTAATTCCCCCTACTCCATGACAAGACAAATGACCTGTAATATTATTTCAGAAATGAGTCAATAAGCTTAGTGACTAAACGAATATTGATTGGATATAATGAAGCCTGAGTGTGACTATGAGCTCTTTCAGGGGCCCCTGCTGCAGACTCCACTGTCAGCATCTATACGGTGACGCCAGACCTCTCCAACTGAGTGTTTTACACACAATACAGAGCTGCTACTACAGCTGGGACAAAATCAACCTCATGTTAGCGAATACCACAGATGGTGAATCCACCTATTCCTCTCACTGGTGTGTACCTGTATATTTTGATTCATGATCTGAGAGCTCTCCATGGCTGACTGTTTTCTAACCAGACCTAAGGCTAAATAGCATGTTTGTTTTGAAGGTGCTATAGGTGCCATATGGTAATCATCTAAATCCCATACTACTTAAAGCTCTCGAGGCATGTAGGAGGCACTCCTGCAATGCCTGCGTGAAGGTAAAGTGATACAACGTACAAATCAAATGACTACCAGAATGCTAAAACCACAGTGTGGGAGCTGTGCCCTAGATATTTGTACTGACTTAATCCAATTGAAATAGTATGAGTGAGTTGCAGGGGCTCCCAGGTCTGTTGCTCGCTTATGTATGTGATGCATAATAGAAGTTGACGAGGTTGGTGATAGATCACAGCCCAGGTAATGTAAACACATTAATCCCTCAGGGTTCATGTGCATGTTCTTTCTCTCTTTTTCTCTTTCTCTTTCTATCAGCCTCTCTCTTTCTCTCTTTGAGGGCCCCCCCCCCCCCCCCCTCCTCCCTCCTCCCTCCATGTTCATCATCTTTCTCTAAATGCGTTAGTGGAGCACAAACCAGAAGCAGCCTTAATCTGTCAACATGCCCTTTAATTGGAGGGAGAAAACAACACGTGCTCCTGGTTGTGCCATTCCTAAGTGCACATGCCAAAGAAACACAGAGTTCACGGAAGAAGTGATCCCGGGAGAGCGGGGCATAATTAAAAGTATCTTTTAATAGGCTTGTAATGCTGAGCCTGACTCTTGTTGCCTTAAGTAGAGGGCAAACTCTGTGGCTGGAGACGGACATGCGAGGGGCTTCTGCTGAGGGGGGCCTGTAAACGATACGTCGCCTGCATGGCCGTCATCAGACATGCAGTCTCTGCCTCAGTCACCGCACTCGGGACAACTACCACGTTCCACCCCTCGCCGCGGACACCTCGGCTCACCCATTCCCGTGTTCTTTTGTTCCCCCAAATGAGGGATTCTGCTCCACAACATCACCTCTCCTCCCGGGCCACTTTGGCAAGTTGTGTTCTACCTCCTACTCACAGCAGACAGAGATGGGACTGAGGGGTTGATTTGGGGCCTGCTGCACTGTAATCAAATGAGACTGCTTAGGGGAGAGGAGAAGGAGGAGGTGGAGTATTATGTTCTGTCGTGCATTCCACTGCAGCATTGTTGCTTTTTTGTTTTTGTCAGGGCAGACTTTGATGCTGTATCCCCTTACCTTTGTAGTCCCGGCAGCCATGTTTCATAAACACAGAATGGGAAACATCCTCAGCATTAGAAATTTAGATTGCCGCTTTCCTCCTGCCACTCTGCATTCCGCACGTGCCCAGTCGCATTCTCCTTCTCCCTGTGCTGAGGCATTAAGTTTCCTCTCCCATGCCTCTGATACATTTAAACATCTTACAATCAGCCCCTTTTATTCGGTGTGTCATGTATAATCTGTGGCAACAACAATGCCAACATGGCTCTATGTTCTCTCCTCTCTCTTGGTACTGAAGTATTCCGCTGCCACTGTTTTGTTTCAGGACAATTGCCCGCGCAAAAAGCACACTTGCTTGAAATTGAGATGGTGCCAGGTGTTCAATTTAGACCTTGTCTTTATGATTGAGAGTGTAATATTAATATCAAGCTACGCATCCTATAGTATACTCGTTGCTTTGTGTTATCACACGGGGAATAGGCAGTGCTCAATTGTCTTTGTAGTTAACTGGAAATCTCAATGGGATACAGTTTAATCTTATTCTAAATCTATCTTAACTCATTAAAACCCAAAGTGTTCAGCTCGGCTTCCCATATTTTATTGTCTTACTGCAGTCTTCCCAATGTACTGTATCCTCAGTAGACTAATTTCACATGTAATTGAATATTTAAATGTCAAACATTGATGAGAATCATGGCAAAATAATGAAATTACCTCTGCAAAAGGGCATTTTTATTAGACTTTTGCCACCAGAAACTCTCTTCTCTGTACTGTGCTCAGCCCCAGGTCTTCCTCCTCCTCCTCCTCCTCCTCTACTTCTTCCTCTTCTCCTTCTTCTTCTTTGAGTGTATCAGTTTTGTCCAACATCTGACACACTGCCCTGGGTGATTGAGCCAGACGTGGAAAGCCAAAGCGGAGATGCTCTCCTTAATGCCCGACACCTGGTGCAGATTTGGAAGGGATTGCACTTCAGGTACCGTCTTACCTCTTCCCCAATCCCAGAAAGTCCCTGAGGTATTTCCTTTTCTGTCCACGGCTGTGTTTGTTTCTCCTCCGCTTTGCCACCCAACTCCTCCAGCCTGTGTCAAAGTCGGCCCCTGTATTGGGATTAGGCTGATAAGGTCTTGAAATACGATGCCTATCATCCCTTTGATACGCACTGTTCTGATTTGTTGAGGTATTTTTTTAGGCCCTAAAAGATATCAATAGGATTAAAATCTATTGCAAGAGTATCTCAGGTTTTCAACAGGACAAAGCTTTTTTGTAAGCAAAACACACCCTAAAAAATCTGATGTTCTCATGTCTATCTAGAACAGCCATTCCCAAACCTAAGAGTACCATGAGCCACTTTTAAATTTAAAAATTTTCAGCTGCTTTAATCACAACTCTGATCAACACATGAGACTAGGATCCTGAATTTCCTTATAAATTTCTTTTTCATAAACAGAACAATTCAACATGAACATGGGCATACTGCAATGCCGTTAAAATTGACAGTCCATCCACATGACTTGCACTTCCATATTAACTCGTGTCCCGCTAGTCGTAAGATATTCTGTCAACTATGATTTCCTGCCACTGATGAGATGTAAGATTTGTTTGAGTGGAGAAGTTTTGATACTACTTGGTATTGACTTATATCAGTCGATACCTTAAAAGCATTGAGTACCAATACCCATCTTTAGTAAAACATGTTAAAATAGGTCAGATAAATGAAGAAAAACAGGTCATTTGCATCCCATGGCTTTGTTTGATCAATTCTTACTACCTTTTTAAAATCTAAACATCTAATTATATATATTTTAAGGACTATAAGGACATTTTAAACTTACAAAATTTACAACATTTAAAATTGAAAACTATTTTTAATGATTTCTCATGACCCACTTGCAGTACCTTCAAGGTCCAATAGGGGGCCGTGACCCACACTTTGGGAATCTCTGATTAAGAACATGTTTTTTAGGGCTGCACGATATGTTAAAAAAAATCACATTGCATTTATTTTGACTGGTAATGAAATTGCGATATGATTTATGTTTAATGTTTAATTTTTGCATTTTAATTAAAATTTTTATTTAAAAAAAAAACAAATCATGGTGATGTGACATTGTACCAAACAAATATGTTTTCTTACATCTGGAGAACAAGATTTGTAGGCCAGGTCATCTCTGCAGCACTACAGTGATTCATTATAATGCAATTTTGTCACATTTTTGTTCTATCAAAATGACAGCTTATGACATTTGGATAATTCACTTGGCCATATTGCGATTTTGATAATGTTTCTATTAACCGTGCAGCACTAGTTTCTATTCAACAAAGACAGGACTTACTTTTCCCAGAATGACTATTGATATCAAAACATTTCTATTGCTAACATCATTAATTTCCTAATCCCACATGTCTTCTGCCTTGTATCCGTCTGTTCCTGTTGTTTACACCCCCTCCCGCCCCCGCCACACCCTCTGTCAGGGTGTGCTTTACAACTGGACACGTTACTCAGGAGTGTTGCTGCTCACCTTACAGCTTGCAGGCACATCTGCAGGCTGTGCTGGGACAGCATTGCTAGCCAACATTAACACAGCAAGGACATCAAAGGCTGGCAGCCTGGGCTGCACCACCTGAGCATGTTGATTGCAATGCACCGCAGTGTCACCTGACCTGGGAATGGAGAGGGTTTTGTTGTGCCAAGTGGAGGCATTATATCCAGGAAGTGCTAAATAGGCTCGCTACCAGAGTATACAGTGTTAGGAATACAGCTTGAAAGCGATATTTGAAGATCAAAAGCTTTTGGATAGATATTTTTGTTTTGTTTCAAAAGCATATGTTTTTGAGCATGTATAAATTCCAGAGTTTTGGCCCCTTTACAGGGTTCAATGTCAGTTTTTTTCAGTGCAGTCAGGCAAGTGGGTCAGAAATGTACTTGCCCAAAAAATGTTTTACTTGTCCCTGTATGACATGGTAAAAAAAACAAAAACAAACTCATATTGCAATTATTTTGACAGATAGTGCAATTGTGATATGATTCACAATGAGTGGGAATGATAATTTTTGGATCACAATTTTTATTTTCACTGAAAATAACTATTAAAATCATGATGATAAGACATGTTGGGATCGGTACTACAGGTCTCACAATTCCAATATTATATAGAAAAGCAATCAAAATGAGCTTGTGAAATCTTCTTGCCCAAACTCACTTTTTACTTGTCCCTGTTCAAATTGTTTTATTTTTTAAGAATAAAGTTAATTGTCATGTTTAATCTAGGGCTGCAACATTTATAAAATGTAAGAAAATAGAGAAAAATGTCCATCCCAGTTTCTCAAAGTCCAAGGTGATGTTTTCCAAAGTCTTGTTTTGTCAGTCCAAAACCCAAAGAAATTCAGTTTAATACGATAAACAGAAAAAAGCATATTTGAGAGGCTGAAAGCAGCATGAAAATTGCTTTAACCATTAATTGATTATCAAAATAGTTTAATAGTTTAATTCTTTTTTTTCTTTTTCTTTTAATTCTCAGTTGGGCAAGTGAGTTGCTTGATTTACTAACTCAACATGGCATTTTACTTGCTTTTGGCAAGCAAGCAATCCTTTTTTGATGGGCCTCATTTTGTGCAAAATTTTAATACAATACTGGCTTCCTCCTCCACCAGTTTGATAAGTTGTGATAGATACTCCACTATAATATAATCATCTTTCCTGGGTATTATAGTGAAATATATTTTGAGCATCAGTGAAACACAAGCAAGTGTGCACTTTGGTGAGCTTCACAGGCACACTGTTTATGTTGACACATGCAACTCTCTTCCTCATGCAAATGCAATCTAAACATTAGGCGAAGGGAAGGCAAGCGTAGCCCATAAAGGCTGTGAGCTCCAAACACTTTGAACAGACAACTATCACTAATCACTCCCAGAGCAGTGCGGCGTGTAATTACTCTGCCAAACGTTTGCCTTTCACAGCTTAGCACCGGGAGCCCTGACCCTGCGCTTCCCTGTCTTTCCTCACCACCATGCATGTGGAAGGGGAGGACCCCCACCCTCCCCGCCTCCCTCTCCTTCCCCTTCTCCTGACCGAGGGGGTAGGCAAGCTGAGCTCCCTCTCAATATTTAGAGAAAGGAGTGGAGGAGGAAAGAGAGAGGGAGAAAGACAGGGAGGGGAGAGGACTGAGGTTGGTGCTTCCGGCTTTGTGGGAGCCCATTTAAACAGGCTTTGAAACCCTAGCCATCCGGAGATCAGAAATAGCCTTATTGACTGCATGGGCCCAGAAGTGACTGAGCACACAGGGTTCTTAGAGTTCACCCTTCCTTGCCACTCAGAACAGGAGGGGGGCATCACATGCGAGGGCCATCTACAAAGACTGCGGACATTAATTTTACATCAGGAGAAAAATAATATTGTTCTGGCTATTTTTAGTGTCACAAGGTTGCGCCGTCGAATAATTTCTTTGTGATGTTTTCTTTTCTTTTCTTTTTTTTTTTTTTTTTGGCAGGGTACAGGACGTCTAATTCTCCTCACTCTCCTCTCCCTCTGCCTTATTTACTCATATTAGTGATGCGGCTGTCAGTCTGCAGTGTGATCTGTCCTCTGTCTGGGTGAATGCTGATAAGATGACACAATGCAAATATAAAGTGTGAGGGAGCCGCCTTGGCAAGCAGGTAGGGTGTGCAGGGACTGGGATCCCATAATGACTATTAGCTGGATTTCACAGCCTGCTTCTGATCTCCTGCAATGACAGGGGCCTTTATAAGAGGATGGGTGTGCCGCCACCCCTCCTAATAGCTCACACACACATGCACCCAAAGGCACACACACAATGGACGATAATGTATATCTAACAGTATGATATATGAAGTAGAGCCCCACTGACACTGGATTTTGGTGGCAGGCACCAATATTAGGAAATAAAATATTCAGATATTGATATATCAGTCAATATTCTTAATTTATATATATTAACCCATTAGTGGCTAATGACTATCCTTAGTATGTTAAGGAAAAACCCACCAATTTTTTTCTGTTAACGATGGAAACACAAAGGTTGTTGTGGAACTAATATAAGGCGACATATGACATTATTCAATTTTTGATTTCACACCTTTATAAAGCATTAATTGGTAGACAAAGTAATAAAAACTTGTAACACCAATTCAACATGCTAAATATCAGATGTATTCTGGATAAAAGCTCATATTATTGATATTGAAGTTGTGCGTATCAAGCATTTGATAGAACTCCTTGTAGTTTTTGAGATTCAGCCATTTCTGTATCACACCGTTTTTAGTCTCTGGTAACATGGTCTCACTCATTTTATCATTTTTTCACATTAACCCCTAAAACAAAGAATATAAAGTAAAACTTGAGGTGTACCCTCCTATTTTGACCGATTTGAAAAATTTCATTAGATTTGCGCTTAGCTCAGCTATAAAGGAAATTCTCAAAGTCCACTGTGGACATTAGGGCATTTTAACAGTAAAATTTGACTGATATTTTTAATAATTATGAATAACTATACATAAAGTAACACAAATATAGCAACTTAGATTAAGAAAAAAAGTACCTAATATACATAAAATGCAGCCTATAAGATGAAAACAAATTCTGCGCTATGTTCTGTAAAGAAATGTTGGACAACAGATTTCCTGATATCAATATAAAATAATATAGCTGTGCTCAGCCAATAATATCCAACAGATATATCTTTCTGGCTCTAATATGAAGTTTGGTACTATATATGCCACATAAGTGCATTTTGTCCTTCAAAATTGTCCATATATTTTTATCACATAAATATGATTTGATTTCTTTCTTCTATTTATTTTTTCAATGACAGTGTTATGAGTAAATGAAAGAGAGGCTGTTTTCATATTTTTAGCTGTCACACTGGACACAGAACTTTAAAGCAGAAATGAACAGAATATTACAGACACATAAGGTATGCTTATCTTAATTTCACTACTTCTTCACCATATTGTCATGCACTTCACCACTGTTGTACAAGTTCATTTTGACTTGCAGTAGCTTAAAGAGCTCTCCTGGTTGCTGCATGATCTTGTAAAGGCTTTTCAGAGAGCCCTATTTTATCACTGATGTAGTAATTTCACTTCATCAGTCAGTTGTGACTAAAAATACATCGGGGATTAGCTTCATGGCCAGACTATCTCGCACTGCTTTGATAACATAATGGGGGCTGGTTGCTCGTGGTTACAGTCATCTGATATGTAGGTTCATAACATTCAAAACTGCACTTAGAATACTACAGGGTTTTTGAAAAAAAAGAATGATAGAGTGTGATCTTTTTAAACTCTCATGAAAATGATGTGTCTTCCCTTTTAATTCCTTTGTAGGAGCATTTTGCGAAGATGAAAACAGCGCCCACCCCCACTCCTTCCCCTTTCCCTTTTCTATTCTACACAAATTAGCTATGGTCCTGGAGGGCAAAATGACAAGAGGTTACTGGAAGACTGTGTGTTTAATTAATTGAAAAATGCTTAAATTGCTTTTACAGTTGTTATGTGGAGTGAAAAAAAAAAATCTGTGAAAATCCGTGTTGCCAGTACTCAACCATAATTAGCACCCACGGGAATTAAATATTTAGCATTAGCTGTGTTGCAGCACTTAGGACACAAATTTCTATTTTAACTATGAAAGCGAGCCTGTCTTAAGTGCATGAGTCTGTGTGGACAGCTGTGCAAAGGGGAACAGCACAGGATATTTCAGCGAGACACCCCAGTGGCATTCCGGGTCCTTCCACATCACATGTGTAAGAGATATGGCAGTTGTATTCCCGAGGGTTAGGCATTACTCAGAGTATTTAGTTTTCTAATTAGGCTGAGGGCCTTCGTCCATGCCTGCCACCACCATGGGAGCCAATGAGAATTTCCTCTCTTATATGTCAACCCTCTCTCTGAGACACGGGGAGAAAAAGAGAAACGGAGGGAGGGAGAGAAAGAGAAAGCATGTGTGAAAATGAGAGAGGGATACACACATGGTGGAGGGAGGAATAAAAGACCTGGGGAAAAGCCTTTGTTTATTCCAACTTTAATTACACATTGCCTTTAATGACTCCACTGGTGTGTTTGAGGCTACAGAGAGAGAGGCTGTGGAGCCTTAATGATCTGTAGTAGTGGATGTCAGCCGAGCCGTTGGAGACTTAAAGCCCATTTTTAACAGTCCCTTTTGGTTTGGGCCTAGAGGCGACAGCGCAAATGGGGTTCACGCTAAGCCACACTAGACTAGACTCGGGGACTACTTCAGCGTCTGGTCAGCCTCTTTCGCGGAGGGGGCCGGGCCATTTGGAGGCATCAGCAGCTGACCGCAGCAACTGTTGGACTTGTCAGTGTGCATCAGGTTACCCACTAATGAGAAGTAATAAGGGTTATCCCAACTTTATAAGACTTTGATCTTTGTGCACGGTGGGATTTAGACAGAGAGTCGGAGAAGGTAGGCTAAGATTGGAACTGGAATTTGACCCCCATTTTATGTGTGTGGAGGAGGGTGGTGGAGAAAAACGGCAACACAGAGGTAATTAAAAAGCTCTAACTTTGGAGTTTGGATGAACATTTTTGGAGTGTAACATATTGTAGGCTCAACCGAAATGGATATCTTGGATTAGTCACTCACGGGGAGGGACACAGAAGATTACCACCAGACTGGAAGGTTGTCCAAAATCGCTGCGTTCAAACACAGTCGCTGTCAAAATGCAATATAGCATGAAGGGCCACCACAAACACCATTTATCTTCCTAAACTTGGATCTCGCTCTGGGAAAGATACATTAGTATGTATAACTCAAAACAGATGACTGTACTGGATTAAATCACTGAGTCATGTTCAATTAACACAACAGCACATGTAGCCCTTTGAACAGCTGTGTTATTTGTTTTGACACACACTTCTCTAAAAAAAAAAAATCCAACCACCTCAGCTCCAGCACAGAATCTTAAAACCCCTTGTTCTGTAAAACAAATTCTCTGGATTATTCAAAGCTCTGAGAATTAGAATGGAAAAATCCATGCGTAAAATTACCGTCCATTCAACTTGAGGCAATATTTTCCTCTAGAGGCAAATATGTTAATTGGGCTTCCTAAAGTAGCTCAATCCTCAGGTTATTTAATTTCCCCAAAAGCCTTAGCTGTGCTGAATTCAGAGGCAATATGGGTGTAAAACTCTTCACACAGCATGATGGCCATCAAGGGAAAGAGGGAGAAATGGAAAAGAGAATAATAGTCCATGTTGTAAAGAAGAGACATGTGAAATGAGAGGTTTTATAGAAGACATGGCAGATTATTGATTTAAAAAAAATGCAGAAAAAATCTATTTAAATGCACTATATGTAAGTTCTGCCATCAGAGGACACTTTCACATGAAAACAATAACAAAAGACATAGTTTGATGATGATGTTGTGAAGTAGTTAGGGTATGTTTTGTCCTGCTCGCCGACTTACTTTGTTACTCTGATGTATCCAACATGTTTTTGTGGAAGTTCTAGCAACTAGCATCTACCTTGCAGAGGAGGGAGTAAGACTCAAGTCTTGAGCTTCCGAGCCTCAAGCAAGTTCCAAGTTACTCTGTTGAGAATCAAGCAAGTCAAGTTCTTGCTATAAGTGAGGAAAGTTAAGTCAAGTCATTGCTCAGGTTAAGCAAGTCACAAGTCAAGTAAGTAACGTGCCAACATATTTTAACAAGTTATGGCCCCCAGTCAGTCCCCCATTGTCTTTTACATTACAGATGTCTTTTCAATAAAACACATAATCTATTCCAAGCTAATTCTAACATAGCTGAAACTTAAAATTAGCTTTCTGACATTTGACTGGCCAATAAGTTAGCTAAATTGACCATTCACTTACCTTTCTTGGTGGTTGTGGTGCTGATTTTTTAGCTGCAGACTTTCATACCACTGTTATCAACAACATAAACCTTACAAGCAAATTGTATTATTTGTGGACTAGCTCCCTGCATGATAACTACCTCGTTCCCTGGCCTGTGCTTGTCAGCTGCGTCCCAGTAGGTTGCTGGGTTTGCGTGTAATGCATTGATAATCACTCAGTCATGTTTCAAAAACAAAATGTAACTCCTCAATGTCTAAAAAAAATGCACATATTTAATTTGTAAAAAATCAAGTTCTTTTGAGTCGTCTGTGTTAAATCTATGCCAAGTCATGAATGTCAAGTCAAAGTCAAGTCGAGTCTTTTATCAATATTAGTTAAGCAAGTCGCAGGTCGTCATATTTGTGGCTAGAGTCCCCAGCCTGTACTAGCTAGCAGCAGCTCCCAAAAGACACATTGTTACCTTGAATAAATTATAGATATCTCTGCGTTTGACCATTGTTGGAATCATTTAGGATAATATAAGGACACAACTCAACAAAGCATATGACATACAGTATGTCTAGTGTTTTTAGACATTTTAATATTATAGCTTTAATCTCTCACGATGTGGTGCAGTACAATAATTTCCAAAATATGTTAATGTAGCAGCAAGCCACTAAATCACACAAAATGGTACTTAACGCAGTTGTAAACAAAACTGAACTGAGCCAAAGAATCCCCCATCTTCATGACTGTCATGTCATCTAATTGCTTCTGTGTGTTTTTTCCCAGAGACAGTGTGCAGCTCGGTCACTGGCCCTCAGCGCTCCAGCAGCCTGGTCAAAAAGACATCCTGGCAGGGTCCCAGGGTGGATGCATCGCCTACGCACCCTGCCCTCGCCAGCTCCCAGAAGTCTTTGTGGTGAACCACTGACCGTGCTGCTCCCCATTTTCCTCCAGCCCAGCAAATAATGTGTCAGAAAAAGATTATTGATAGCCCATAAAAGAAGAGCCAGAATGTTGTTGCCTCTCTGCTTCAACTTTACAGAACAATACAAGTGCTAAACCATCAGTTTGAACGCTGTGCTGCCCCTGAAAGAGCACAATGTTTATTTTTCTCATTGTTGCTCTGTTTGGATAAAATGAGTTACAACTGGAACATGAACAGACAACAATGACTTGTATTTGTTTAAAACGCTGCTTCATTTTCCTTTACATTTGAAAACCTTGTAACAAGGTTGGCGACCTTGTTACTGGGTCTTTTCAAAGGAAAAAATGAGATTCCTCAAAAGGAGCATTTAAATTTCCTCCCCGCTCTGTTGAGTCATTCGCAGTCTCGCTCAGTTTACCAGACGCTGGCAAAGCTTTTGCTCATCTGGCCTAAATGTGGCCTGAGTGGGTGATTCTCAGACACACATGAGAGGCTATATTTACAGAATTAACGACACACTCCATCCGTCACACAACAGCTGCCTGCTACACTTAGCTGATTGAGACTGCGGGCCCGCTCCTGTTCACAGAGCGCCGTGATTGAACAGTTGGGGCAGCTTTATGTGTGTTTTGCTCTCCTGATGCTAGAAATCAACACTGACACTCCCATGCAAAAGCAAACACTTGTTCAGGCAGATTGACTGTGTTGGGAGTGCTCGCGAGAAGTCCGCCCCTTTTGTTCAACGTTTCACTTTTAATGTCGATCGGCCATCTTATCCACATGTTGGCTTTCTGGGAGGCAGCGCGTGGTGCGTTGCAGAGATAGAGCATGGTTTGGCTCAGCAGTGATGCTGTTAAATGAGAGAAGGAGCGAGTGATTCAAGTCGGTGTGTATATACAACCCTGTTTTGCTGTAAAAACTGTGTTTATGTTCACTGCAGGCATAATTCACAGTGTGTGTGAAAGGGCTGCAGGCTATGCAGACACACGACTGGCAAACTATTTCTCCCCATTGTGAGAACAAGAACAAAAAAATATCTTAGCACGAGAAATAAAACATAGTTCTTGACGCTCTGTATACAAAAAACATGGAAATGTTTGACTTTTCATGCCACGGCTAAATTTCATTTCACACTCTACATTATGTTTGTTGCTAGATTCTCAGTCAGATCCAGATGTCAGTAACTTATACAAAGCCAGACATAAGCAGGGTATCATAACGTATAATAGGAATAATGGCCCTTTGATTTTTGGATTTCCTATTGGAACACCTGTCACTTTTTGGCAAGGGCACACCCCAGCACCAGGTCTCCTTTGGTAGCGCTGGGGGAGGAGTGTATGCATGTGTGTGAGTGTGAGTGTGTGAGAGAGAGTGGAAGATGAAACAGCCGCCGCGGAGGCAGTGATCACACAGACAGACGGGGTGAGTGACAGACAATACCTGCTGTAAAATTCCCTCACATCTCCCCTGATCTGTATTCATAGATCTCGGCTGCTACGCACTGCAAACTGTAGCCCACACCAACGGGCTCTTTTGGCGCACCGCCCCGCTCAGTTTCACTCTTGCAACTGACTACACAGACCCCCTTTTTCTCTCCTTCCCAAAATATTTGCCGTCTTTTGTTCTTTGTCTAAATGACGCCTCTGATCACGAGGTGAAAGCTGAAAGGAGCTCTCTGACAAATATGGACTTTTTCCCATCTCGTCTAATCGCACCTAATTCTGCTCCTTCAAATGCAGGGCTCCCCTTTTGAGTGTGTTCTTAGACTCTAATACCTTAGAGATGAGTACTTTTTTTGGTGAAGGACTGCTCCCCTTGCTCAGCATGATGAATGAAAACCCTCATATTAAATGTTTATTTAGCTCTTTCCACCTGCTCAAATCACTTTCTAGTAATTCCTTCAGATTTTTTGTACTGTTTATACTCAGTGAAGGTCCTTCAAAAGGGTGAACATACGGCCATTATCAGCACTATCAGAGCCCTTGTTTTCTTGCTGTTACATCCCCCCTCGATGAGTGACTCCAGGCCTGAAACTTCCTGAAACCTAAGCTATGTTACAAGAGAAACACACACACTCCGAGGACACCACAACACAGGGGCTGCTCAAACTGGATTAGGTTTGTTGTGGCAGATCTAGGTTTCAGGTTTGACTTGAGTAATGTGTCGTTTAATTTCTTCGGGAATTGTTTTGACAAAACAAGTTAGCGTAAAGTCGGAAGTGTCGTCTGAAACAAAAAGGGTGTGTGTAGCGTGTATGTTTTTTTTGTGTGTCTCCACGCTCATGTGAAGCATATGTCAGTCATCAGCGAAGTGTTACAGTGGAAGTGACATCAGAACCCTGGAGGGCTTGCACTGCGAGAGAGGCTTTTTGATATGATTTCTGAGAACAGAGAGTTTAGCGAAAAGAAAGGAGTTGCTTGCGTCTCTGTTGTTGGAAGAAAAAAAAAAGTCTTTCTATACAAACACTGGAGATGAACTGGAAGGTGCTCTGCCACGCTTTTACTGAATCTTTATCATTGTAGCTGTCAGCAGAGGTAAATGCCATGATTTGTGTTGCTAAATTACACAGTTAGTGTGACAAGGGTAATTATTGTGACGTTAGCACACACAGATGGAGAAATGTTTGTCAGCCGTGATTATAATTACAATCATTCTGTGATACTGAAACTGAATAGTGTTGCGTTTGATTGACCTGCGTGTTGAAACCAATTTACTGTCTTGCTTTGCTTTTTTCCAGCTTGATAGGCACCGGCCGGTGCACAATCACTGGAAGCAGAGATGGGCAGTATTTCGATTAAATGTATTTAAAAAATGAGTATTTTCATTGTATAGTCATTGGTATATTGCTGGGCAGAAAAAAAACTGATGTCATTTGTGACAAAATACCTTAAGTGCTTGTATTTGTGTATTTGAAATACTTAAATGTAGAATCAGTAGGATTTGTCCGAGCTGTTTGTAATTTCTCCAGAAAGATACCAGAATTTCAAATGCCGATGTTTTGAGTTGGTCAGAGAAATGTTGTATATTATACCTTTAAAATAGATTGTTTAATCATTTTATTCTCAAATAAGACACAGTTTTTATCCACAGGTTAAAACCGTAAAACCCGCACAAAAGACAAACAAACTGTAAAACAATTAGCCTAATCTCAGTCACTGGCTGAATGTAAGTGGATCATTTGTCACATTCTGTCTGGTCCACCAACAGGCTCATTGTCAAACATATTTCATTTGTGTTACTCGTGACCAGTAACTTGAGAAAAGAAGCTGCTTGGATCTTCAGTGTCTTTCAGTAAGGCAAGCTTACTGAATGGCACTGAAATAAAACAAAAGAAAAGAGCAATTCAAAACACATGTGCACTACAACTGACAAATATACTTACTAGCTAGAAACCACCAACGTGTCCTCATACCCAAATGACAGAATAGTTAGATTGCCAGTGACTTCCAAAACGACATATATGGCTGACAGGCACACCAGACCTTAAGTACATGATGTAAATCACATGACATAAGTCATGTCATGTTAAACGTGGTTTATGTTGTGAAACGGTCACAGTTTGGTTAGGTTTAGGAACCCAAACCACTTGGTTAGGTTTAGGAAGAGATCATGGTTTAAGTTAAAGGAGAAATCTGTAATATATTTACTGTAATAAATCATAAAACTACCATATGTCATCAGAGATCAAGGAAACAAGTTGAAATACTTACTTCTCTGACTACAACAGGGTGCCCCCCTTTGTTTTTGTATGTCTGTTGACTAGAAGACCTTGACTAGATGTCAAATTAATGCTGAATGTTTGCCACATGATTAAGTGTCTGTTTTGAATTGCAAGATCATTAATAATCTTGTAGAAGCCGTAGATGCTTATAACGGTTAAACTGAGCAATATGTTAATGGAGTCTGGCAGACAGTGAGGCAGAAAGTCACTTAACTCAGAGTCCGAAATGTGTATTTTTCAGAGCAGTGGGCTTTTGTTTCCAGGATAACCAGCTTAGCTTTACATTGACAACTGACAGTTATAAACAGATGATCAACTTACAGTGGAGGACTCATTGTTGCGTGTTGTTACAATGTTGTGCTCGTCTTGCGCTCCTGCTGTGCTCCTGCAGCCAGCCCGAGCTTCTCTGAGTCTGAGGAGGAGGCGGCAAGGGGAAACAACTCATTTCAACTATATATTGTATATTAAATAGGATTTTACCCATTTAATATACAGTCTTTGGCTCCAACTTGCTATTTGGACTGCAAAACTAATTTTTGCACGTGAAAATGCTACATATTGCTGCTTTAAATTAACATTTTTTAAGTGATGTAATTTAAGTGACTTAAAACTTTAATTAAGTCAACATTGACATTTTGTTCTACACAGGACACAAACCCCAGTCTCTTGAGTTAAAGCCCTCTGTTTGACTCATTCCTCCCTACATGGGCTTTCTTTCTACTACTGGTAATTTAATTAAACACATTTTGCATTCCAGTATTTTCTATTTTATTTCAATAAATTTGATGTGTATTGAGTATTTGTAATTTGTAACAAGATTCTTTTTGATCTATTTGTGCCCATCTCTGACTAGAAGTAAAAGTAACTGGAACTTAAAGGTGCAATCTTTTCTCTGACCGTGAGTGGACAGTTGGGACAAAGCCTGTGATTGGCCGGAGCCTGCACAGAGCCGATCTTTATCCTGGCTTGTCTCAGGCTGGAGGTGATGATGCCCACAGCAGCCAGAGATTGATGGGGGGCCGACACAAGCGGCGAGAATGAGCTCTGGCCTTTGAAGTCGTCCACATGGAGGGAAATTGATATATCAGTTTAAGCCCTGGACCCTATTAAAGGAGCCCCCGTCAGGTTAATGTGATAGCCTCCATGTTACCCCCAGACCCATTCAGGTCAGCCCTAATTCCTGCCCCCGCTCTCTGCAATCTCATTTTAGTTTCCCATCAGTAATGTTTTTCCATCAGAGGAGCTCTGCTCAGGAGTATATCACACAGTCAAACACTGGGCCATCTCTCTTCCAGAGTGATTTAAACCTCCAGCCAGCACGTTAATCACCAGCCAGAGATTCCCATGGTTTTTTGTACAGGCTGGACAGTCTTTAAAGTGGGGTCCGTAGCCATATACACCTCCCTAGACAGCACTCTTGCATCCCCTCTTTCCCCCAGACTCCCCTTCACTTGGCTCCTCTTCCCTCAAGTCTGGCCTTCCTAAGGACTCAGCCCCTGGTCCCCGTGGTCAAACAGCTGAGCGGGGGCCCCTGGTCCATGGGGGTGAGCCCTGCGATCATTCATTTTTAATTGCATCCAGAAATACATTTACATTAAAAATGCAGAGCAGTGTCTTTTTAATTCAGACACAGTGTATTTATTATTAAACCATTGTCTTGGAGGTCAGCTCACAAGGAATCGTCTGTCCATCAGATTCAAGACATCGTACACACCTTGGTTAGCCGGATCATCCCCACATTTTAAACACGTCTCTTATTCACTTTGATTTTCTTCCTCTGTCATAAGTTATCAGGCTGCTCCGGACTGCAGCATCAAAAAGAAATGTCACATCACCAGAATAAAACATGAATAAGACTAATGGCAGAAATCTGTGTTGAAAGGGACAGCTGACAGTGGTCAAAAGCTGCAGGAAATTAGAAATTCAATTGATGATAACTAATGTGATCTTAATCTAGTTCACATTTAGAAGTGAACTTTGGTTCTTCTACAGTCCTGGAACTGTCCTTTGTGGTTTCATTTTCTTTGGCTGAAGTGGGTTAAACAGCCTCATAGATTTTCCACATTATTAGCCTGTGGATATAACCCTGCATGGTGTGAATTCTTTACATTATAAATAAACATTTTTCACACAGTATTAAATAGGTAGGCATTGGTTTGTATGAATTTCAGACTCATTAAAATCAGCTTTCACTCTTCACTCTAATGAATACAATGCTTACTGTAATTAAGTCATTTTGTGGGTACATTTTTCAGTCCGTAAGTTTACTTGAACTCAAGTATGCATTACACTATAATCTCCTTAGTTACTTTTAAAATTATAATTAACTGCTGAGTATTTTGAATTATTATTCAGACCTTTCATATGCATTTTTGTAACCAATAAGGCCAAACAGGCCAATGAAAACCATGACATACTGACAAATAAAACTCTGCAGCAGCCACAGGTTTGGAGGGGTGACCAGTGACCAAACAATCAGGAGTCTGGAATAATTTAGACTGAAAATTTGGAAAAACAGAAACCCCTTTCAGTTCATTGCCTGCTACTGATAATACATTACACACCAACAGTTAAAAAAGTAATTAATACTTCCAAATGCTTAGTTTTTGGAAGAATACTTTGTACTTTTTTAAACAGAAGTAGTTTTACTTGTAGCTGAGTAATATTTAAATAATGCAACAATAAATATTTGAGTACTGATTTTCAGTACTCTTCCCACCACTTATAATCAGTTATGCTAGTTTTTTTTGTTGTGTGTTTTTATTTTTATTTCTTAATCAAACATCCATATTTCAGTGTGGCTAATTTTTGAAATTTCAGACTCATTTGCCCTCTTCACTTATGGTATAATACAGTGCATCTGAAAAACTGCATTTTTTTTTTTTGGTTGTTGTTGTCATCAGAAAATTAAACTTAGACAATACACAGTATAAACAAACATATCTGTCATAAAAAGAAAAAAAGGTCATAAGAGACAGCTATCTTTTTTATTATATATTTTAGCTCTAAATGTGAAATAACTGTTTTGGAAAGTACAATAGCAGACTGATTTTTACACAACAGATCTTCTCAGCAGACAATAGGCTAAAAACAGGTGTGGCCAATAACACTGATTAAGGTCCTGTTCCATTTAGTGTAGCAGAGCCTTTCCAGTGAACATTCACAATAGCAGCACCCTGACTCTGTTTGACCTGGATGGGGACCTTAATTATTATCAGTGATAACACCTGTGTTTACCTACTATTTCATGTTTACATGGCTGCTTCAGAAAAGGTCTATTTATAAATATGTTTCCTCCTACTGGCCAAAACTAAACTACAGAAAATAATCTTAACAGTTGCAGGTGAATCAGCAATAGCTGACCGCCTCTTAGTAGTCAATAGTTGATATGATCATCAATCAATACAATGGACAACCCCAACTTCTTGGAACATCCCATATATTACTACATATCTATTCACCGGTTCAAATACTTGTTAAAGTGAACTTTTTTGTCAATATAATAACATCATAGTATATTAATGATGTAAATTGATGTCTGATATTTGGGTCAGTAGCTGTTGATCTTGAACACATCACTCCTGCACACACATGAGGCTTTCCAGCACACATCAGAAAAAACACAGAAAGGCAAACGGGTCTACCTGGGAAAATGGTCAGTTGTTTATTTTTAGGGGGGTTCACCCATGTTTAAAAATCTGCAAGTATGCACTAATTTTGGTGTAAAAACAGTAGCCCATTAATTTCACTGTGGCCCTCACTCATACAGCTAATGTGATTGAGATAGCAGTGGCAGCGTGCCAGGTTTGGAAAAGGATATGACCGATACTAACTTGAAATATCAGCTAATATTCTTTATACAGGGTATAATACACAGAATACAGAATATGTGTGTAAACACATTTTTTGTATTGATCCCCTGAAAGTAGTTACATATAATACTAGTGGCAAAGATATGTAATGGAGGCAGGATATTTTAAAGTTTAACATTAAACTTTATTTTCCAAAATGACACTGATACTGTTTACTGATACAATCAACGTTCACTGGTATTTTTAATAATTATAAATAACTGTAAATTAAAAAAAAGACAAATAGAGCATAAAATGCTGCTTATAAAGCTATCAAATAAAAACATTTTACATTATGTTCTGTTAAAAAAGAGAAAAGCTTTCATAAAGGTGTATGCTGGACGACATATATCTCAGTACCGATATAGACTAATATAGCTGAGATATCCATCAGCTGATTTATCTGTTGGGCTCTAGTTTGCATCATAATGCCAGAAATGTTACCTAGCATGATAATGCAAACACCCCTTTGTGTATATGTGTTTGTGTGCGTGTGTATGTCTGAAATTGTGAAAACCAACACCGAACAGCTTGCTCAGTCATGTTTAAATATTTCAACTTTATTTCCTCATCTTAAAAAAATTACATTCATTGCCATATAAGAGATTGTGTATCTTCTGGTGCTGCTTGTTTCTTTGGGCCGTCTTTATACCTTTGCAGAACATCCTGTATTCTGAGCTTTCATGTAAAAAGAAAGAAAAAAAGAAAAATCTCTCAAACAAATTTGTTTATAACAGCGTCTTTTTCAGATCTATGGGCCCACCATGCATATTTTGTCTCGTCTGAGTCGAGAGTGTTGAGATTAATCCCATGTTGTTCCTATTATTGGCCTCTCCTGAGACATTATGATGTGAATGACTGTCTAAGCGCCATCAGATCCATCAATTGGATTCAAAGAAATGTTATCCATTACTCTCTCCAACCCAGCAGATGTTGAGGTTTTTGTAAGTCGAATTCCTTTATTATGTTAATACCACTGTTTTGTCACCATGCACCATTTCCATCTGAGTGGGGTGGAAAAATCATCAGATGGATTTGGCTCCCTCAATGAGAGATGTTTGACATTCAATGAGATGAGAAACATGAAAAACACATTTCAATGGCAAGTGGCATATGACAATCACAACAAGACGGCCCTTTGAATGAACAGAAGATCACAATATAATTGTGGCACCATGTTGTGTTTTTTAAGACACTGCCTTGTATAAATTTTGCATTGATTGCGTTGTTTTGAAACGTACAGGATACAAAGGATGGGGACATTTTGCTGCAACAATGGCTGTTTATTCTTCTTTTGGCTGGACTTTTTTCTCATCATAAAATCTGACAACAAAAACCTGCCAACATATGGACAAGTAGCCTTGAAGAAACAGGAGTGCAAAATATACCGTTTGTTTCCTCTGTTGTTCAACAATTTAAATTAAATGGCACAGACATACCTGTTCTGAGACACATGCTGTCTTGTTAGCACCCCAGGGTGTGGCTGGGACTGTGTTTAAGTGTTTAAATGCACAGCATGTGCAAGGACAACTCATTCTTTATACGTGTTTTTAATGTTCTCCCTTTCCAGCCCGAGAAATTGTATTCTAATTGACAGCAAATTTAGTAGAGGTGATCATGAACTTATCTAGTTTGAGAAGTGGATTTCATTTTACTGGCAGACACATATGTATGTGTACTATATGTCTGTCTGAGGCTCTGAGTGCGTGTGTGTTGTGCGACTGAGTGCATGTACATGTACTGTCTGGATGTCTGCATATCTGCAAGTGTGTGTGTTAGTCGCAGGCTCAGAGGCATAGCGTGGGTCTGCATGAGGGAGTGTGGTGGCAGAGCACTCCTCTGATAGGCCAGATCCAGGGTGCACTGAAGCCTTTCGCATATATATGGAATTTTTGAATATCTAAACCATTATTTAGCATCCAAATCAGTTCTGCTTGTCTGACTGATGGACAATTTCAGTGTGACCCCGGTCTTTTTGCATGTGACCTATACTGTCGGGATTCTTGCATATTGTTTGGATGTTCACGTTGACTCCTCTCCCGTTTTTCTCTTTGATCCTTTTAGCATGCTCTTTGTGTCGGAATTCATGAAATATTCATAGCTGGACTGTGGCTTTTCCATATCTTTATGTACAATTATTGGCAGGCGTCCTGTTATGTCGAGCCATCTTAATAGTAGGTATTGGGCTCGGTTAAGTGTGACTTCAGATTTTTCTGACAGTTTAGCCGGTCTGTGTTATGAATTGATAAGGTGTGGCATTATATTTGCAGATTGTGCAGCGTGGTTGCCTTTTTAGCCTACCATTAATATTGATAAACGCAAATAATGTGTCTCACATGAGAGACTAAAGTTCAGCTCTGGAATATAAAATATGGAAAAGATTATCGTTGTTGTTGTTATTATTATTATTATTATTATTATTATTATTATTATTATTATTATTATTATTTACTTTGTATTATTTTATCATACATTTTATTTGTATTTGAATAACACAATGTATAGGGCTGCAGCTAATGATTATTTTTTTATTATTGATTAATCTGTCGAGTATTTTGTTGCTTACTCAGTTAGTCGTTTGGTCCACAAAATGTCAGAAAATGGTGGAAAATTCTATCACTGTTTCCAAAAGCCCAAGATGACATCCTCAAATTCAAAGGCTGAAATCAGAAAAAAAAAAAGATGATGAAATGATTCATTAATTATCAGAATAGGTGGTGATTAATTTAATAGTTGATTAATAATCAATTAATCGTTGCAGTTCTATTAATATATCAGATGTTTTACTAACAATTCCTGCTTTGGTCTCTGTAATAATCACCTTCATCGTCACCTTAATAGAGTGCTGATTTGAGGTATGCTGGTTGTGTCGATAATGCTAACAGGGTTAATAGTGTGTTCCTCTCCATCATGACCAGTGCTATTGGCAGCTGGAGTAATTGGACAGAGGATGTCATTATCATGCCCCGTGTGCAGCCGAGGGTTTGCAGGACCACAGAGGCCCGCGGTGTGGCCCCTGCCAAACACACCGACGTCCTCGGGAGTTTCACATGTAAATACTGTCTATTCTCCCAGCATTTAATAAATGTTTCTGGAGGTTTATTAATGTGCAAATGGGTGAAAGCGCTGCTCCCCCCGCGCCGGCACAACGTGTGCACAGAGGCACAGAGCTGTTTAAGGAGAAGAGATTCACAAATCAGCCGGTGTGGAGCTAAGCCTGTGGCTCTCTCCACCAGGGAACCACTAAGAGTATTTAATTCTCCCTCTTCCCCTCTCCCCCCCTCTCTCTGTATGTGCCGATGCGACCTGTGTGTGTGTGTGTGTCTGTTTCTGCATGTGTGTGTGCATGAGAGTCCATTACCTGCCCAGGAGTCTCCATGTTTACTCATTTGTACCATTCTCCAATAAGTTCTCCCACTGCCTCTCCAGCCAGTGAATGGCAGGGGCTTCACGAGCGAAATTGAGCCAAAAGATGCGAGAGACATCCAGATACTGGTATCGTGCATGGAGTTCCTGCACTCACAGGGGCATACAAATGGGCAAATCTAAGGATAAAGGCTCCCAGGATCCAGCTATAGTCATATGAATGCAAATAGGATTAAAGTGCCAGCTTTAGAGGCTGATATACAATTCACAGCTCTTATAGGAGTCTGGCTGCAGCCAGACCCTGAACTCCATCCTCTGCTCATGGAAAATGAGCATGTTTATGAAGATGGCTTTCTTGTCCCAACCACCCCCCACACTTTTTACCCCCTCCTTTCTTGAAATGAGGCTCACTGTGATGATTAGCAGCTAGGAAGGCCCCTCTCATTAGCATTCACTATCTCATCTTTCAGGTGTTTTTCAGTCAATATTAGTTTGATCTTTGTCTGGGGGATAAATGATTGGCTTGATGTAGCGTGCATTTGTTTTTACAAACCCAACAGAGTGAACTACAAAGGGCTTTTCATTCAGGTTTAGACAGCACTCGAAAGGCTTTTTTTTCCCTTCTCTTTTTTTACTTGGCTGATTTAACAAGCGTTTAAACTGACTGATCTCAAAAAAAAAAAAGAAAAGAAAAAAGAAAGAGAAATGTGTTTCATGCTGCGGCTGGCTCTTTCTGTTTCACAAAATAGTTAGTGAGTGCAGTCAGGGCCTCTGTGTCCATAACCTCTCAATGACTGTTGATCGCAATAAATATTACTTGACGTTTGGCTGCCGTTTTTCTTGTCGGGGGAGAAAATAACAAGGGCCATTCTGCTTCATATATTTTCACTCATTAGGTTCTCTTTGAGAAACTAAGCCTCGTCTTCCTCTCTCTGTGTCTTGCTTTCCTTCTCTCTGCCCCCACCCCCTTTTCTGTGCTCTTAGTGGAGCTCTGTCAAACCCAAGGCCTGCTTTATCTCCATCCATGAAGTTAAGAAAGCTGGCAAAGCTGTAAATTTGGACGCCCTTCGTTAGAGGAGCTCCCCCGGCTGTAATTCATCTCAATCCTCAGCGGTCTTTAGTTCCCTTTCAGAGGCTGTAAAGTACTGCCTAACACTCACTGGGAGCTCGGGGAGACACGGCACAGAGGGCCCAGGGGTTACCAGAGAAGGGCTCGTGTTTGAGGGGACAGTCCGGGATCTGTGACACATTGGGGTCAGGTGACAGACCTGGAGATGATATATGGATGCTCGTGTGACACACTGCTAACAAGACTGGCTTTTACAATGAGTCTCTTTTTCCCTTTCTCCCTGTTTCTCCCTCACGTTCCCAGTTTTGTTTTCTCTGTGTTTCTCCTTCAATTTCACCATCACTTGTTGGGATTCTTGGATTCTTTTCAAACATTCAGTGTAAAAATCATACAGGACTTTAGTGGAATCAACTATTTTCTCCTCAGCTTCATGTAAACATGTAAGTTTTATTTATTCAAGTTAATTAAGCTTAACCTTCCTCTCGTGTTAGGGTCGGCACCGACCCGTTTTCAGGTTTTAAATGCATAAAAGTACTACATAAATTTGTTTATTGCATCAAGACTTTTTGACTTTGTCAGGAACTTCCATTTAAACAAAATAAAATCAAAAAAATAAATTTTACTAAATTATAAAATGCTCTGGTGAAAATTATGACCTTTGTGATGTTAGGGTCAGTTTCGACCCGGTTATAATATAAGATTATAAAACAATAATAAGTGCCTAAACTGAAATCATGAACACACTAACAGCC
>JAJHUR010136712.1:0-28717 GCA_027495735.1 Lutjanus campechanus
TAAAGGAAAAGAGACAGCCACACACACACACACACACACACACACACACACACCTACACACCTACACACACACACACAGCTCAGGTGTCTGTCGCTCCACTTTGGAATCTAATCTGGCTCTTCCTCCCAGCAGCCAATCAGAGGCAGCCGTTGCTGCCCCAACAACCAATCAATTATCTCTAATTCTGGAAAGGCCTCTCCTCTCCTCTCCTCTCCTCTCCTCTCCTCTCCTCTCCTCTCCTCTCCTCTCCTCTCCTCTCCTCTCCTCGTCTCGTCTCGTCTCCTCTCCTCTCCTCTCCTCTCCTCGTCTTCTCTCTTCTCCTCCTCCTCTCTGTCCTCCTCTGTCTTGGCGAGCCATAACTGGGGGGATGATGGGCCATAATTCACGGGGATCCGGGCCGCCCCAGACGTGCTCACATTAATTGGATGTCCATATTAAATGGAAAATGAGAGCGGCGCTGAGGGAAAAAGTGAATGACTGACTCTCTTGGCTGCTATTGACCTATGAGGAAGAGATGCTGCCCTTTTCCCCAGCGCTCTCCCTCGCCCAGTTTTCTCTGCTCCCGTCAGCGTGATGGATCTCAAAGCATTCATTTTCTGACCCCTCACCTGGAAGCAGATTAAGCGCTCTGATTCAATAGGGCCGTTAATGGGGGCGCCAAAAGTTTATGAGGATTTCTGGAAAAGGCCAGGGAAATTAGATTGTAAGCTAACAGATTTATTGCTCTGTTTCAACACATTGTAAAAAGATTATAGGACCTCGAGGCAGGTTGGAGGGACCGAGGGGCCGCGACGTGTCTCTCCGTGTGAAGGAGAGCTATAGGAGGCAGAGCGACACAGTCCTGCTCTCGCATTTACCAGCTATTCTACACTGACAGGGCAAAGACAAGCATGTCAGTCAGCAGAGAGGATAAGCTTCACGCGTGACCGTCACCTGAAGGACAGATGTTTAGACAGCACGTCGAGCAGGTCTCGACTGGGATCCTGCTGGAGGTGACGTGACGTGAACTGATGCTGTTTTGTCTGTTTCACCCATTTTCACCTGTTTTTTTTTGCACATTATGTCCCTGTTTTGTGTAACCAGTGCAGATTTTTAAATGATAGTCCAAGGACAGGTTCAGGCAGTGAGATCCAAACAGGCTATGATGAATAAAATCGTACTTTCACAGGTTTGGCTCGATCAAAACACTTCCAATTTGCTAGATATACTCATGAAAAAAGGTCACAAAGCAGGGTGTGTATGTCTCTTCTTAACTATCTGGTCTAAACAACAGAATCCAGCACATCTCAAGAAATTACTGTAAAGTCTTCTAATCTTCAGTCTGAACCCTCCTCAAATGTCAAAGAGGTCACAGTGACCCTCTTGGGCTCTACAGCAGAGGCCTTCACCATGATTTCCTAAGTTTTTCTACCACAGGAGTCAACAGCTGTTTCTCAGGAGGCAAATTTAAGAAGTACGAGGGGGTTTTGTATCAAACTCAAACTCTTTAATTTTGAAATAAACTTTTAAAAAGTTTTTCCAACTCATCTTTTGTAGAAATAATTAGCTTTTCATTATTAGATAAACTTGAATCTTTGAGTTTTGGGAACACATTTTGTAGTTCAAAAATTGTTAAGTAAACTCATTAAAGTTAAAGTGAAATATGGTAAATATTTTCAATTGCAACCATTTCATTTTCAGGGACCCAAATAATAATAAATAGGATGAGAAATTTTTGAAATAGAGAATTCTTCGGGTTTCTAAAACTCAAAGATATAAGTTTACAGTATCTAAAGAAGAAAATTAAATTATTCAATCAATAAAAGATCATCGGTCAGCAAAACTTTTTGGAGCTATTTTCAAAACTTAAGAGTTTGAGATTGACTCAAAATTCAAACATTTAATGAAGACAGCTGCCTTGAAATTATTATTTGAGTTTATTTGTTCATAAATCTGATGCAAAGTTCACCACAGACTGTAATATCCCAACATAATCAGCAGGAAAGTCAATTAAATCCAGCCTGATTTTGCTTAGAGATCATTTCCAAGGCAGAGTAAGGTTTTATAAATAACTATATATGCTTGTTTTAACTTAACTTAAATCATAGTCAGTATTAAAATTGGTTGTCCATTGAATTTACATTGTTAAATTTTACATGAGACTCAACAAGTTGCGCTGACTACAGATGGATTTCTTCTCCGCAGCACTGAGCTGAGGGTCACGCTGGCCTGAATCTGAGTGTGGAGCCCTGGGCACAGATTAGCTCGGTTTGATTTAGATTTTTAGGGAAGAGGCTACCAAAGAACAAATAATTTAAAATGACTCTTTCAAGTTGTAATCTGATAATATGAATAATAAATAATAAGAATAAATAATGCTGGACTGTTTCTGGATAAACATTTTGGCATAAAAGTGCAGTGAAGGACATTTCTTGTATCACCACGTTCAGCCACATGGCAGAACAGGTATGAAGGGACTGAGTTGGTAACTGATTTGAGTGGACTAAACCATCGGTGGGGGAGCTCAGATGGAGAAACAGACAATTCTGGCAAAATAAGAATTTGTAATTTGTACAATTCTGACCACAGACCATCAACTAATTACAGAAAGAAACATCTATGTAACCGACAACTTCAGGAAAATACACTTTGGTCTAAAAAGGATACTGAGACCTCCCCCCACTGCTCATCAAACATGGTGGAACCAGGAAGTATATATAGCACATGGGATCCCCAGCAAACTGTTTTGTTTGACCACCAGGGAACAGGTGAGTAACAAGGTGAAAATACTCTATATTGCAAATGTGCTGGCAGTGCTTAAATCTAAGGTTGTGATAGTAGAGAATGGAGGATTAAACCTGCGCCAATTAATGTTTTTAGATGAACAAAAACTTGATGTGAAAGTTGTTGCTCAGAGTGACAAACCCACCCACCAACTCTGCAGTTTCCCCTCAGCTCTGCAGAACATTTCAGCTTCTTGTTTTGGCTTTATGGCCTTAAATTGTTGCTGTTTTGCTTTTGTCTAATCAACCATGTTTACAGCAGCAGGCAGCTTCAGTGAAAAAGCTCCAGTGAATCCAGTGTTTGCTACCTGCTGAGTATCAAACTGCAGAAATGCAAAGTTAGCCACTAGCTCGTGTAGCATTTTTGCAGCTAACAAGCCGGGAGTGTGAATATGGGCCTAAACATCCTTTCTGTGGTCACTCACTGTGAAAGATAGTGTTGCTCAGAGGCAGGAAATGTTTGCTAACATGTTGTGTTTAGGTGCAGCTTTTTCTCCTGTTAGAATGACAAAAAATCCCAGAATAAATGGAAAGAATGGCCTGCGTGCCATCAAACAACAGCCAGCCGGCATGCCTGCCTGTGGTAGTACTTGGGGACCTCTCATAGTTGGCAATAATTGCGGAGGTCGTCTGTCATATTTACCCCCTGCGAATCTGCCATGTCTGGTGGGAAGTAATGAACTACAAATACTTTGTTAATGTGCTTAATTTGAGTTTTTCTAATGTTGTCAAATGCCTACATTTTGCCACTACTTGGTGGCTCACGTGCAATGGTGGACTCGGGGGCAAAAAAAGGGGCACTGTGTATATGTGTCAGGATACCAGCACAGTGAAAGTTGTGATGCATTTATGGTGAAACAGTTTTGATTAAAATTATGTGGTTTAAAGTACAACAGCTACTGCACCTCTGTAATAAAAACACACAGCAAACTATTTAACCATTTAAAGGCACATAGAGGCATATAGTATGTAGGGTAGCCTATATCGCACTGCATCATGTTTTCTCCACTGGAAGGGCACCTAAAGAGCATTTCATCATATTTTGCACCTAGAGGACATTTTATCATATTTTGTCCATTTGAAGGGCACCTAGAGAACATTTCATCATATTTTGTCCAATGAAAGGGCACCTAGAGAGCATTTTATCATATTTTGTCCAATGAAAGGGCACCTAGAGGACATTTGATCATATTTTGTCCATTTGAAGGGCACCTAGAGAACATTTCATCATATTTTGTCCAATGAAAGGGCACCTAAAGGGCATTTTATCATGTTTTGTCCAATGAAAGGGCACCTTAGAGAGCATTTTATCATATTTTGTCCATTTGAAGGGCTCCTAGAGAGCATTTTATCATATTTTGTCCACTGAAAGGGCACCTAAAGGGCATTTTATCATGTTTTGTCCACTGAAAGGGCACCTTAGAGGGCATGTTTTTTTGAACTTGGCACCCCAGAGACCAAGGTTCCCTGTGTTTCCTATGCAAAACCAAAACATTATCAAAAGTTTTAAGGTACATTACATTACATGTGTCATGTGACTTGCATAATGTCCCTTTTGTATTGTGACTTGCTGTACTGATGTCACGTGACATACACTTATTTGAAACTTAATTTGATCTTTTCCTGAACCTACCCAAACTGCAACCATTTCACCACATTAGTCAAGTGTCAAAAAGGCTTTGTCAGTAAATTTGAGTAAAATAGAGACTTTGCTTATCCCGTGCAAACGCACCACATGAAACACAGACATGTGGTGGGGGGAGGGGTAATTTCTAATTCGCACGAGGTCCCCTGGTAATACTAGTCACATACGAAACAGGGCTGTAAGCGCTCGGAGAATCTCCATCGGTGTGTAAGTGTCAGCTTAAAAGCCTGCAGAAAAACTCCTGTTTGCTTACACTCACAAATTCTCATCCAACACCCAGCGTTCAAAAAGGCCTCCGCCGGAGACGAGGCCTGCTGAGGAAAACCACATTTTTACGATGTCAGTAACGATGAGCCGAGATGCCAACACAAACAGATTCTCCGTGTGTTGGTAATCGACTCGGGAGCGATGTAAGAATCTGTCATGCGTGTTAGGCTTGGCTGTTGGTTGGTGGGGCTCAGAGTCGAGAGAAACTCACCAGGGCTGAAGTGTCTCTGCAGAGTTTGGGTTTAACCCTCTGATGTCTGCCGTTCGGATGCACACCAACGCCTCGGGATCTCTTTCTGTAGTAAATTAATTTACATTTGGAGGATTTTCTAAAGATGCTGGCTTCCTGTGGAGCCAGCGAGATCAAAGTGTCTCATTCTGTGTGTTTGATGATGTTTGATGTTTGCTTTGAGTGCGAATGTTGCTGACTTTCTGCTGTCTTTTTCTCGGCACAGCGGGAGGTGCTCTTTCCTGCCTTTTACTTTCTGCCCTTCCTCGCCCCAAAAATTCGGTAAGTTGCGTTTTACTTTTTTCCGGCTTGGATTCAGATTCCCTTTGCTGACATATTCTTAATCACCTCGTGATATCTACCCAACAAGCATTTGGTGGTATGATGTGGGAGCAGGAGGCCAGGTTCAATTGTAGCCCAAAGTAGCACAAAATCTTTGAAATTTAGTATCACAGATCAGTGAAAATTCAGCTTCAGAAACTTCTGGACTGACATCAGAGAAATTTAGGTTCTGACTTCATATGATGATGCTGGTTATACTGATAATCAGACTGAACTGCTGTTTAGTTTTCACTTCATTTCTGAGTCTGATTTGTTTTTGTGTTCTCTGTAATGGAGGTTATTTTGCCTTAAAAACAAAACCCGACTCATTTATCCCCACAGTGTCATTTTCAGAAAATATTAGTGATTCCTAACAGCAGTTTGCTTAGTGTTTGTCATATTGATCAAAGACGTTTTGATTTGTAGGAGTCCGTAAAATTGAAATATGTAATTTTGCTCATGTGCAGCTCATCTCTATGTGCTTGTTGCCACGTCTCAAGCTCTGGAGCAGGAAAAGAAAAGTTTAGAAAAGTCATAACTATAAGGCACCTGTCTTCATGAAATGTTTGGGCGGGTTTGAATCAAACTCAAGACTCTTCTGAGGTTTTGAAAAGTTTTCCTGACCTGTACCCTTTTGATGAGATCATTTTACTTTTCTTCTAAGAAAATCATGATTCTTTGAGTTTTAGAAACAAAAAAAAAAGAGTATTTTAAAAAACTGAGTCAATATAAATTAAGTATATTGTTAATATATTCATATTTTCTATTTAATTTTCAAGTACCCACATAATAACAAATCAGGTTCACAGCTCACTGAACAACTAACTTTAACTAGAGAAGAAAAGTAAATTATCTCAACAGAAAATTATAGGTTGGCAAAACTTAAAAACGTTTTATTAGATTATTTCAAAACTTAGTTTGAGTTTGACTTAAACTCAAAAATTCAATGAAGACAGTTTCCTTGAGTTTTCTCAACTTTTTTTTGAAGCAGTGGTGACATCTCCATTCTTAATCTTTAATACAAATCTGATTGTTACTTTTCTAACTGGAAAACGGATCAATCAGCTCAACATCAGGCCTATTTAAGATGCTAAACGTCTAATACATGTGGTGATTCAGAGGTCGAGGAGCAGGTTTTATGTGCCGGCTGCAGACACTCTCTTCTTTCATTTTAAGCCTCAGTCTTTCTGTAACGCTGGTGTTTCTCCCTCTGTTTTATTGAAGCTAATGCTTGAAACACTCAAAATCTATCGACATATTAACAGTCCTGTTCCTTTCACACTTTCCCTGCCACACAGTAAACATATTTAACCTTACCAGCTCCCTTGTCCAATGTCTGTGTGAGCTCATGTTTGAACAGAGTGGGTCATCGTCCAGAGTGAGCGAGCGGGCGTGTTGATGACGTTGCGGGATGTGTGTATGCTTTTATTTATTTATTACTTCATCATTACATCAGATTTTCACACAGTCAGAGTGAGTAAAAGTTTGCGTCCTGCTCACGGTTCAGTTCTAAAATCCCACACTGTTGCTGCTGCATTGCACAATGACACAGCATTGATTCAACTGACAAAACACAAGTCGACTAGTGGTCTTCTCAACTGATGACTCGAATCCTTGACTTTTAGGGTGGTATTGATATCATGACATACGTCCTCCTCCTGCACCATCTGCAGGCGCCACCCTTTGCCTAAACCAAACCAAAGTATTTCCAATATGTGAGAACAGGTCTGACACTGATAATCTCCTGATGTGTGTGTGTGTGAAAGGACAAATTCAGACAATGTCCCGAGCAGGACAAGGTAGGAAAAAAGGTAACAGAACATCTCCAGTTTGTACCTTTGAATAAAGTTTTGTGAGCTTTATTCTAATATGCAGGTACTTCTCCATTTTTCCTTGTTTGAGTGTTTTTCACCTGATTATGGTGCAGCTATTAGTTCAACTATGCTCATTACATGTTTCTTCATTTTAAAATATCTTAAAAAGACAGCATGCATACAGGCTGTCACATAAATATCAAATCAACGATAAAATATCACTGGTCGTTAAAAATGGCACAACTGAGCGAAAATAAACCTATAAATCATAATAATGACTGTTCAGTTTCCTGCAGGAGGAGATTTAATCTTTCTTGTTCTCACACTGACTGACAGCTGTAATCATCATTGTGATTACACATGAAATCAAATAAACAATTCCTGAAGAAATGTAAAGATAACAGTTTTCACCGAGCAGCCGTGATGTGTTGATGGGCCCCTATGCCCACTATTTTACATACGTGTGTGTGTCTCTGTGTGTGTGTTTGTGTGGGTGGATAGCTGCTGTTGTTAATCTGATTTGGTTAAATGTCTCCAGGGCGCACACAAAACAGAACCTCCTCACCTTTAACCTCCTCCTCATCATCATCTCTCCCTCTCCTCACAGATAATAATCCCCGACCGTTTCACTCATTTTAAAAGGCTAATCAGTTTAAATACTTTGATACACATAATTCTGTGGCGATGCAGTGTGTGAATGTAAACTCGGTGAGCCAATAATTTATCTTCACAGTCGTATCCGCGTGGATTTTAGCTCAGTTTTGTTGCTAAAACTGGTTGATATAAGACAAAGCAAACACTTTCAAAATATATTTACTGTTGCAAATTTGTAGCCCGTGTCATTTTTAAGAGACTGGGTTGTTTGTCGTTAACTAAGTGCAGCAACAATCTCTGTAGGTCAGTGATCATCGACTGGCGGCCACATCCCATCCGCCAAAGCTTCCCGTTCGGCCTGTAAAATGGCCGCTGATGAAAGTGTTGCAATATCTGTGTTATGAAGTGGTGAGATTCATGGAAAAAATGCTGTCTTAAGTTACTGCTAATGCAACCTGATCATTTCCTACTGCTGCAGCTTCACACTGAAAGCATTTAACTTTTATTTTGAAGTAGTCACAGGAAATGCAATGTGTGCACTAATTTCTACTGTTCATCAAAAGTCCAAAAGGGTAATTTTTGGCATTTTATGACAGCGGATCAGTTTGAAATACTGCAGTGAGTAATAGAATAAGAAGGAGCAGCCACCTTGTGCACACCTCCAACTTCTCAGCCAGGTAAACAGTTCCTTTCACTGTGCGCTGCTGTTCAGACTCATGTCATGTGCAGCATAAAATGAGATCACGGTTGCACTCAGAGAATGATGGGAAAAGGCCGTGACCTGCAGGATTAAACCACATTTGCTGTTACCGCCTGTAACTATGCACAATAAAGGTGCAACTGCATAATGCCGTCAATATCAGTTAAAGTTGGTTAATAATATTCTCCCAATCAGGACCACATCCTGCTATTATGCTTCCAGAATTACAGGCCCTTGGACAGATGTAGTCGAGCGTGGTGCAGAGATGTGCTCCCTGTCATGGCTGCATTACTGCAGTTTAGAAGGTTATTGCAAAACTGTAATGATATGGTTGCAAGACTTGCTTAGTGCGCAATGCGTCTAAATATTTGCTGCTCTAAACACTCACCATCTGGAAAGTCTTAAAATTACTCAAGAGATGAGTTAACATCTTTGGTTACAACACAGCATTATAAAGCTTTTAATAGGCTGTTTATGCTTTAGCCATTCTCGTGATATCGTTCATGATTAGTCCAGTAAAACATTTCTCACGTCATGTACACCGAGTAAGTACAACTGGTGAAATATTCTGATGAATTCTGAACATTTTCAGTGGACTGAAGACATCTTATTTTCTCCTCACAGTCCGTCGTGTCAGCGTTTGACAGTTAGACTGACAGCGTGCAGACGCCGCCGCAGACATGTGTTTAACATGCACTTTGAGGCTTGTAGACATTTGACGGCGTCTCTCCTCGCCGAGCGGAGACGTCGGTCTTGTTGGTTTAGCCTCATTATCCGACATGTTTCCAGTCGGACGAGCGTTGGTGTGTTTACTCCTCGCTTGTGGTTTCTCTCCACCATCTGAACTGTGATATTCAGCTGACCTCAAAGCTAAAAAAAAATCACCCATTCTGTCTCTCCCCTCCTGCACCCGTCTCACCCCCTGCCTCCCCCTGCCTCCCTGCTACCTGGGGCAAAGTCTTATGTAAAACACATTTATTTTTAATAGATTTTTTAATGAATTTTTTAGCTGCCTATTAATAATGCCATTAGTGGTGGCAGAGCGGCGTCAGACAGCAGCCCGGCCTGCTAATCCTGCCCCCCAGCCCTGGCAAACGCAACTAATCCAGGCCCCTGCTTTGGCTCCAAGTAGGCCTCACACACACACACACACACACACACACACACACACACTGAAGTATGTGCAAACACGTACTGTATGTAAAACACACCACCACACACACATGAGAGTGTTGGTTAATCCTCATGGTGTGTATGTGTTCAAACAGTCGCTCTGCTCCACCGTCTTTTCTTTCTCGCTGTCTTTTCACACGCCCCCCTTCCTCCTCCTCCTCCTCCTCCTCTTCTTCTTCTTCACTCGCTCACCAGTCCTCCTCCTCCTCCTTTTAATCCTTCTGTCGCTCCTTCTCTCCTCCCTCCCTCCTCCCTCATTCATGTCTTTCCTTTGCCTCCCACCTTATTCCCCCCCCCCCGTCCCTTCTTTTCAAGCGCTCCCCTCCCCTTCCATCTTGACCTCCTCCCTCATTTTTTTTCTCTTCGTCTTCGCCTCCCTCCTCAACCGCCTTTCTTCTTCTTCTCCCCTGGGCACCCAGCAGGCCTGGCCTTGGTGCTCGACTCCTCACGGAGGCTCCTTACCTGGGGGCCCTGAGTGCGCACACACACACACAAACACACACCCACACACACATCTGTGCCTGCTACAAAAAAGTCGGTGCAGAGCAGGGAAGTAGTGAGCTGCTTAAAGCCTTAATAGAATTTGAGCCGGGCTCAGAGAGCGCTGGAGAAAAGGTGTTAATTACTGCTGGTTTTAATGCTAATTAAATGTTTCAATTAATGGTGTGTTTGTTGCCAAAATGTGTGTCAGTAATTGACGAACGGCAATAAGGTGTTTGAAGGCATTAAAGAAAGAGACAAAGAGAGAAAGAGAGAGCGCTCTACCTCCTAGATGTGCCAGAGCCTGGAGCAGTGCAGCATGGGAAATTTCATTCATGAGGTGGAAGAAAAAAAAAAAAGAAAAGAAGCTGGAACAGATTCAACACAGCTGTTTTCCATAAAAACCGTTCACGGCCTCCATCAAATGTAGCGTTTGTGTCTGGGCTGTGCTGCTGGACTGTTAGTGTGCATACATACGATGTTCTGGACTGAGGGAACGCTGGATCTCTGACAGGAGAACAATGTAACCAGGCAGAGAGCAGACGAGTTTGTTTCTTATTGTCAAAGTGCAACTTTCGCTTTTATAGAGGAAGATTTTAAAGAAAAGCCAAACCTCATGACTACATATGACAGTAAAAGAAACAAAAATATCATCTGTGCAAATAGCTGGTTAAGAGTTACAGCTAACGAGCCAGATTTTTCCCTCAGGAGCTGGTGGAGACCAAAAACAGAGCAAAAAAGAAAAAGACTTAAATCTTGGGTAGTAGATGTATTTTAGAGGAATTCTGTTGTTATATTTGTTGAAATTCTCTTGACATCCCAACAGAAAAATAATAGTGTATCTGTGGCAGGCCTGCAACAGCCAAATATGCCAAAAACTCATGAGTAAATATGGCAGTAAACAAAACAAAAATATCACCTGTGCAACTAGCTGGTGAACATTTAACAGCTAACGAGCCAGATGTTTCCCTCAGGAATGGATGGAGACCAAAAACAGTGCAAAAAAGAGATTTAAAGCTCAGGTAGGAGATGTATTTTTGAATAATTTTGTTCTATTTGTTGAAATTCTCTTTACATCCCAGCAGAAAAAAAATCCTGCATCTGTGGCAGGCCTGCAACAACCAAATATGCCAAATCTCATGAGTGAATATGACTAAAAAATCAAAAATCTCATTTCATATTTGAGATATGTGAAAGATTTGTTTCAATTTTCACTCACACATGTATGTGTGTCCTTGAGTTTACAGCTGGGAAATGTGTGTTGCAAAAGGACTCCCGCACACTGTCCAACTTGCAATATAGAATTTATTTGCGACATTTCTATACTAGACCTTCATCAGGCGAACAGTTTTTTGTCCATGAGAAGCCATCTTAAATAGGGAGTGGTCGTTTCTCCACAACCAATCCGGTTCCCACGTGCAAACACAGAGGTCTAAACATAATCGGGTTATTAAAACACACAAGAATCAGTTACAAATCAATAAATATTTCTATTGCAAATATTGCAGATTCTCTTTGTAAGTAGGATGATGGGGGTATGTTTACATTATAAGTTAAAAACAGACATATTAGATACAAAAAGACACATGATTCATCAAAATATACAGTAACAATGATCAAAGTTCATTTTGCCCTATCCGAACTACACACAATTACAATAAATGATAGCAGCAAGAAAGTCATACAGATACCAACACATTATGGCCATGCCTAATTTCTATTTCTATAGATATATGTGCATGTACACATAGCTGGATACAGAAGCCCTAAAGTGTTCCTCAATCAGGTCCAGCGGACATCACAACACATATTTCACCACAACATTCAAGAATCACACAAACATGTTCAGAAGCGGTTCATCATTCAAACCCTTGGGAGCCAATGTTTGAAGGGTGTGAATCCAGTAAAGACTCACGCTGTTTTAGTAGTTTGTTGTGGTTCCCTCCCCTCGGTGGCAGTGAACTTTGATCATTGTTACTTTATGTATATTTTGATGAATCATGTGTCTTTTTGTATGTAATATGTCTGTTTTTAACTTATAATGTAAACATACCCCCATCAACCTACTTACAAAGGGAATCTGCAATATTTGCTGTAGAAATATTTCGAAATATTTATTGATTTGTAACTGATTCTTTATATTATGTATTTCCCTGTTAGACATGTGGGGTTTACTTTAGACTGATGTTACACAGAGTTTTGGGGTTTTTTTTCTGTCTCTGTTTGTTGTGTGTTTTAATAACCCGATGATGATTTTGTCCCTCTGTGTTTGCACGTGGGAACCGGATTGGTTGTGGAGAAACGACCACTCCCGATTTAAGATGGCTTCTCATGTTCGCCTGATGAAGGTCTCGTACCGAAACGTCGCAAATAAATTCTATATTGCAAGTTGGACAGTGTGCGGTTTTGCAACTTTTTGGTCTTCTCTCTCTCCAACGCACCTTTCTTGTTTTAATAGATGTGTGAAGTGTTTTCCTTTGTTCTACACATTAAACGTTAAAATACAATTGTACAGTTTCTGAATTCAAGTTTCTCTCTTTTACGGAACTAAGACAAACTTAATTGCCTTGTTAGCTCAAACTTGACAGAAAAACTGACCTGGTTTGTCTTTCCAACAATCACCTACCCTGGTTTGGTTGTAATAAAACCCTTTAATTCAGAGTCAGGTGTGAAAATATTCAGATTCTACACTGTTTTCCTCCCACGCGTTCTTCGGCTCAGTGGGTGTGTTCTGTGCTGCTCAGTTACTCTGTCGCTGAGCAGCAGCTCGCACTCATTCTTGACAGAAATAAAATAAAATGACAGAAATCGCAGAAAGTGCAGATAGCTGATATACTGTTTGTCCAATTGCTCAAACCTAACGTCTCACCGGATTAAACCGTCATCACTTAAAGCTTTAAGAACATTTTGAGACGTCCTGTGACATTTGTATTGCTGTTTAACAGGCAAATGAGTCACCTCAAATGTAAAATAATTTGGTTTTCGGTGGAGTGTTTTGCAGCATTTAAATTGTAGCTTTGTCAGTTCTGATTTGACAAGTCAAAAGTTAAGGGAGCCAATATCAGCTGTTGACAACATCTGTCTGAAGTAACTTGTATCAGCGTTGACTTTAAAACATCCAACTAAACTTTTGTCACGATGATGTGACTTCAGCTCAGAGTCTAAAAGGCAGTTAAAGACATGTACAGATTCTTTTGTCAATATGGAGCAGGCTGCTGTTCATCACCATGTTGTCAGTGTGTGGAGACTACAGGTGTGTGTGTGTGTGTCTTTGTGTGTGTGTGCTGCCCAGGGTGATACACTGCAGACACAGACAGTCCATCATGCTGAATTATAACCTCAGTGAGGCACTCACAACTGCTTTGTGTTCACTTTACACACCCCCTGTGTGTTAGTGTGGCTGTTTTTGCTTGTGCATACACTTCTGCATGTATATACAATGTGTGTGTGTGTGTGTGTGTGTGTGTGTGTGTGTGTGTGTGTGTGTGTGTCTGAATGTGTGTCACACTTGCTGCACACTGATATGAATTCTGTCTGACTCGGTATGCAAATCAAAAGACTCTAGGTGGGGTAGTGCTAATCGCCCGGTGGCTTTTTTGGGCAGTCGTTGGGTGCACACACACACACACACACAGATGCAATACACACATATTGTGTGTGTGTGTGTGTGTGTGTGTGTGTGTGTGTCCTAAGGCTTTCGGGATAAGGATGTGAAATTCCAGATCAGCGTTTCGGTGCTGAAGCCCGTAGGCTCCTGTCAATCCTGCTGACACACACACGCACACACACACACACATACACACACACACACACACACACACACACACACGCACACACACACGTCTCTCTGTGAGTTTCTGGCTCAGATTAGCATAATTAAGTCATTTGTTGTGGTTGAGGCTGATAAAATCATTGAATTATTCAATACCAACAATATCACAGGATAGATAAATCTGTGTGTGTGTGTGTGTGTGTGTGTAAATGTTTGTTTGCATGTGTGTGCAGGTGTCACTGCTGCACACACCAGCACCTCTTCTCCATCACCCACAATGCACTGCGCTTCTGGCAATGATCCGGCGGGCCTAATCAATTGCTCCTCCATCCAGCATCACAACAATCCATCACAAACGCACGTTCTCGACACACACACACACACACACACACACACACACGCGCGTTCATTCGTTTCCACGGCGGCAACATCGCAGATGTTGTGACCACATGTGGACACTTTTAAGACTTCTGTAACGTAGAATTATTATGCACAGATCATATTTGTTTCCATGTTCCTCTCCTGCACTTGAAAACAAAGAAATGAGCATCGCTTTGTGTTGCTGCAGTGAATTAGCGTCAGCATCTTCTGCATGTCTGAGAGCACAAAGTTCTTTCTACTGAACACTGGCAGCAAAACAAAATGGATTGTGGGGAAGACGAAGGAGGCAGAGGAGGAGGAGGCGGAGGTGGAGGAGGGTGGTGGTGGTAAAAGTACTTTGAAGTACAGCAGTTGTGTGCCAAGGACAATAGGAAGAGTTTGATGAGAGCGGAGAAATGGTGTAATTGTGGGGGTGCAGGGTGTTACAGTGAAAATGAAACAACGTTCGCGGAGTGAAATTACAGCTCGGTACAGAGGAGGTTTGGGCTTTGTGTACACGTCGTTTGGGAACACGGAATGAGATTGAACTGTGCAACAGCTCCGAGCTCAGGTTCAGTTTGTCTTAAAACCATTTTCATCATCCTCACCTTTTGTTCATCAGCTGCAGGTGATATGACTGCTGCTGTTTAACGCGTTTTTAAAAAAGTTGAGGTTGACCCCCGGGTTTGCCGTTCAGAGTATTGGACCTTTTGCCTCACAATGTTTTAACTGTGTGATGCAAATTCAAGGTTTTCTCATATTCGATGAGTGTGACTGTCGGCACAAGAGCGAGAGCGGTGAAATCCTGTGTGTCATCGTGTTGCTGTACAAGCTCAGCTGATCAACGTCAGAGCCAAAATGTCAAGATCATAACGCAGTAAACTAAAGTCATGTATGAGCTGGTATATTCATATGACGCCATCATGTGCTATAGACTAAACATCGTGCTAGCTGTTTCCCTTGGCTTCCAGTCTTTATGCTAAGCTAAGCTAATCACCTTCTGGGTTCCCTCATGGAGTTCGTGGAGTTTGAACGGAGAGGGCGATTACCAGGCACGGAGGGTCTAATGAAATTATACTATTGAACTGACCCTTTGCTAAGCCCCTCTCCCACACAGCAACTGTCCAATCATAGATTAGCAACCGTATCTAGGGTGCTGCAGGCCTGAATTTTCGCATCTTTTTCGTAGTCTCTCGTGTGTACAAGAGGTACACGTGGGGAGTGACTTAAACTTTATCTGAGGTAATGTAAGCTGCAAACGCTAGCTTACTAGCTGCAGTGACTTTACCTCCATCCAAACTTGTCTGATACCACTACGTCTGCATTTGGTGTGTGGGGCTTTGAGGACGAAGATGTGGGCTGATGCAGAATCAAAGTGGGCTGACGATGATGCATCTCTCCAGCTCACTGTCTTAGGCGAGAGATATACTTGCTGTTTCTTCTTTCTTCTTCTGCTTCATTTCTGAGAATGCGCACACCCATTGGTCCGAGTGGACGCAGGATTTGCGAGGCAGTCATGGTGCGTAGGGATGCACAGAGGTGCTTATGCAAACACATGGTTAAAAGCAAGTATATTTTCAACCTTAGGTCTAATCCGGGTTAGTTTAGCTCTTATCCCGGCTCTATTCCTGAGGCGATCGTGGTCCAGCTGGTCTGGCTGGGTGACCGTCTCAAGGCTCGCTGCACTAATCAAGTCCCTGTGCCTCCTTTTTGCATGTTAATGAGTGTATTTTGTCCATCATATACACATACGTGTCGTATGTAAGCATCCAACCATTGTTTGCTGATGTAAGCTAGCTCAAGCTAGCTGTAGCCTTAGTCTTTTAGTACTAACATTATATCATGTATGCGGCTGTAGGTAACTTTGCATTAATTTATTTGATACGCTTTTGACAGGGTTCCGGTTTTAAAGTGTCAAAAGTCAGCTGGAGACGGACTTAAGGGAGCATTAGCATTAGCTTACATTAGCTAGCTACACGTATGAAATCTGTTAGTGAGAGCCATCATTTTAGCCGACAAAATCCACGGTCGTCAGCTAGAAATGAGAAGCTGCTTTTGGTTTACTTCTCTGTGGAATCAAAGACCTCGTGTTTTAACAATTACTCTGAATTTCGATGTTAAATCTGCCACCGTTTTCACTCGTGAGTCCCCCAACGATATGGAAGTGCAATACCAAAATGTTGGAACGCCTCTTTAAATATCGTTATAACGACTGGACTCTTTTCCCATGAAAACAAAGCTTGAGTTTTAATATTTCGATTGAAGATGGTGAAATGAGTGACAGCCAGATGGAAAAATACCTTCCAATAAATTTGTCCCGTAAACTAAAAAAGTAAAACAACTTGTTTAATGTGTAAAACTCGGGTACATACTCATTTTTACAACATTAAAATGAAGCCAAAACACAATGTACCCCAACCCTAACCCCCAAGACAACCCCCAAAACATTTTCATGGTTTATTATGTATTTTAACATAATATTTTATTTCTTACAAAAATTCTTCACCTTGGACTTAATACTGTATATTTCCCTTGGTTTTTGTGCTCCTGATCACACCCCGGCTCCTTCCTCCAAGCTGAGCTGAGATTGAGCACTCTGGCAGAGAGGTAAATAAGGAGGGTGATTAAGGGGAATGAAGCACGAGCCCTCGTTATGTTTTGCGTCTTCTTTCTCTCTAATCAACATTAGTTCAGAGTCATTATTCCTCCGGAGCAATTGAAGCCTCCACACGCTCATAACCTCGTCCATTACTCTCTGCCGCCAAGCAGGAGGGAAGAGACCAGAGGAGAAGATGGAGAGAAAGGAGGGGTGGTTGAGAGAGAAAGAAGTACAATTAATATGAAATAACCAAGATTTATTTGACGTGTTTTATAGACACAAAAACTAGCAGAGAAATTAATGGAGCAAAGGTTCAGTTTATTTAACTGTTTCTATGCACCCGTCAGGAGTGTCGTCAACAGGTTTATCAAGTTTTGACATTTTGTTTTTGAACGTGGAAAAACCAAAGGACTGTTGTTGCTATTCTTTCATGTTAAGTGATATTGATCACATTTTATTTCTCCAAACTAAGCGACAGAAGAGCCATGTCATTTGTAATAAAAACAAGTTACAAGTTCTGCAAGTTAAAGCTGCATCGATCAATATTTTTTATATTGACATGGATTTTATGAGTACATAATGTCAAAGAAGTTGCTCATAGTGACAGACCTGAATTTTCTCCAGCTCCACAGTTCCGCTCAGTTCTACGGAGCATTTTTAACACCGTTTTGATTCACTCTCACAACTTTTGTGTAACTTGTTCCAACAGGAGTAGTAATTTGACATCAGTGGAAAAAAGCTCTGATAAACCCACTGTGTCTTTCTGGCATTTTAACAGCAGGCAGACAAAATTTTATCTTGCGAAGTAGCTGGATTTGCGAGATCAGAAGATCACAAGATCATGCAAGAATCCATCTTGCCAGGCTCCAATCTATCCTCCGTCCTCGGAGGGACTACTGGCAGCTACTGGCTTGGTTTTCGGTGCGCCAACAGCGAGAAGCGTCCATGAAAATGACTCGTTTCGAACAAACAATGGCAGCTTCTGAGGAGGTTAGCATAGATACTGTGATAGCATCAGTTATATCAGAACTGGAGAGTATTTCTTCATTGAAAGAGGAGCAGAGAACGGTACTGAAGGCTTTTATCGATGGAAAAGATGTTTTCGCTGTTCTTCTGGCCAGTTTTGGCTTCGGTTCGGTGAGTTGATCTGATTGGTTGAAGTTAGCCTGTGTTAGACGTGACAGTTGGCTCATCCAATCGCCTGCCAAGTCCTCCTTGAAAGTGTCCGCCTTTTTCCAAACAGTTTCTATGGACGGCTTAGCAGTTGCACATGCAGAAATTAGTTCACATAGCAAGTTGGAGCTGTAGACTGTGTATTAAACAAGCTGAAATCCTTTTTGACATATAGTCTATGGTTAAAGCGAGTTGTTTCCCCCCGACCCCTCCTCCCCCAGACTTGGAACGTAGCGCAACATCGTACATTGACAATAACAAGCAGCAACGACTCCTCAACTGTAAGTTGACCAGCTGTTTATAACTGTCAAGTGTCAAAGCAAAAGCCCGCTGCTCTGAAACTAAACACTCTGGACTTTGAATAACTGACTGTCCATTAACATTAACAATTTAACAGTTATAGACATTTACTCCCTCCTGTCCTCCATAAACACACATTCAGCATTAATTTGAACTTAATGTGAATCAGACAAACTAAAAAAAAAATCGTCCTGGAACATAAATTTCAAAGGAGAGCATCACAGCTGCAGCATTATTGATGGAGTCGTGAATATTTCAATTTAACATGTTTCCTTAATCTCTGTTGACATATCGTGGTCATTTTATGATAAATTACAGTAAATATGTTACAGATTTCTTTTTAAAAATGTGACGCACTTGACTGATGCTGTTGTTTGTCATGTCGAAGCAGCAGCGATGGCGTTAGAGGTTTTCTTTTGCTGTGGTTACTCAACTTTTTTAGTGGTGGTGCTCTGAAATGTGCCCGGCACCACAGTTTAATTTGTAGTGGAACGTCCCTGACACATGTACACAAGGTGTATAAACACACAGTGCCCGCTCTGAGACATTGTTATTCTGTGTTAAGACAAGGCCAGATGTTAGGGATACAGATGTAAGGATCACAGAACGCTAATCTGAATACAAAATATCACACAATTGATTAAAAAATGAGCCAATATACACCAGCTACCAAAAATTTGCACTCTGGCTAACAGGAAGTGGTCAAAAGTTCAATGCATGCTGCGCCCATTAACCAAATCAGATCACCTGTGCTGGCTCTGTTTTTTTAGGTTGAAAATAATTTGTTTATTTTCTGAATGTATTTATTCTTTTTTTTAAAATTATAATTATAGTATTCAAACTTTAAAATTAATAAATAAACCACAAAAATGTCTGACTATCCCAGGAGCAGCTGCAGCACCTCCGAGCCTCTCCCTGGCGCCACCTATGTGAAGCTGTTTTATTTTTTTGTAAAATTATCTAAGCTGAGCTGTAATATATATATTAAAAAAAATCCAGCGATGAACACATCAAGACATTTGCTCTGACAGTCTGAAGAGGTGAAGTCAGAAGTTTACACTCACCTGGAGCTGTGTTTGATCCTGCGAGAGGAAGAAAGAGACAGAGGAGAGGTGAATGACAGTGGGGGGGACGGAAGCAGGACGAATAATGTCACGGAGAAAGAGAAAAATGCGGACACAGAGCAGGAAGGAGAAAAGAAGGTGCATGATGAAAATGTTGAGAATTAGACATCCTCCTGTGTGTGAAATCTGGAGGTCAAGAACGCCAAAATGTATTTTAGTTGAATTTAGGAAAAGACAGACGTGTTGTGCATCATGAAGAGGAGCATCATATCTCTTCATCTATCCATACATTTATCTATCTGATCTTCCATCTGCTTCAAGAGTTTCCTCATCCTCTCTCAGCATCTCTGAATTTGAAATCTGAATATCAAATCACTGTGAAAATCACATGGAATCAGCCGTCCAATCAGAGCGGCTGGCTAATGGTTGGTGGTGGGATTGCAGCCACACACACACACACACACACACACACACACGAAAAATAAAACACTGTTGTGAGCTGCCACTTTAAGGAAACAGTAACAGTAAAGTAAAAAAAAAAAAAAAAACTTTAGCAGCAAAAACTAATAATTGCAAAGCAGCCAATTAAATTGTGCGGGAGAGATGAAACCGCTCATATTTCCCCTGGTAATTTCATGCTCTAAACTCGCTTCCGTGCGCACATAAAAAGAGGAGAGAAAATATCATTTCAGAAGCTGACAGAACTCATTGTTCGTGGAATTTTAAATTCAAAAAAGTTAATAAAGGCGAGTGCGAGATGAAGGGAATTTGCATTTCTCAGATTAACAGCATGTAGAGCAGCGGCGGCGCGCGCAGCCTCGGGTCATCATTTAAGAAACCTTTGCATATTTTATTTAAGAGTGGCCCGGTTTGGAGCGTAATAAGACAGACAGATAATGATTAGAAGGTCGGGCCTGCAGGGCACAGCCGGGCTGGGCGCTGTAACGCTCTAATACCCAACACACACACACACACACACACACAAAGCACAGCACAGCCTGTGCCGGCTCCTCTAATTGGCTGCTGATGGTTTATGAAATGTTTTCCAAAGGTTTTATTATTGTTGTTGTTGTTGTTGCTTTTATTGCTTTCATTATTTTAATGGAGGGTTCTGCTCGTGAGCATTGGTTTAGCTCAAAGCCACCTGGTTCTGCTAACATGCTCCTTTTTAATCAACGCAGGAAAAAAACCCAAAATAGTCCAGAGATGTTGGATCGTGGCTACATGCTAAAAAACGCCACACAGTCAGACTGTAGGTATGTTTACTGGCAAGATGGGAAACACCTCTGAAGCAACATTCAAGTCATGTGAAAACAGAGATTCTCAAATAGTGAAATAAAGCTCTTTCACACACTTGCATGTAATTAAAAGTTTCATTTACGTCCCAGGTCTTGATTGGTGGAAGAAAAACTACCTGAATTTTGTACCAAAGATTTAAAAAATCATTTTTTTGACTGATATTTGAGTGATTTATACCTTTTACTTATTATTATTATTATTGTTATAAATCCATCCATGTGTAGCCTGCAACATGACACTGCAAAGCCACACATTTTACAAACAAAAAAGATTTTGCACCAAGATGTTTAGATATTGATGTAACATTCAAACCTCCTTAGCAACCAGTTTTTAAAATATCTTTTTAAATATCTTAAGCCTCTTTCTTCCCTTAAATACACACAATTAGTGGAAAGTTCAAGTACAATTTCACAGATGCATAGATGTCATTTTCTCATGGCAACACGACTCCTCAATTGGACGGTTTTGGTGGCAAAACATCCTAAATCTGTGAAACTAGAGGTAAAACAATAGATTATCTGCGTAAATGAAAGACATTTAGACTCCTTATGATCCATGGATATTGATGTTTGGCCAGGAATCGGATTTCTTGTTCGTTATTTTGCCATTTTTAAATTTTTTTTTTTTTATAAAGATTGCTCTGATTTCCCCATCACACAACAGCACTTTCCCATTTTAGATGTGTCTTTTTTGAAAGCTAACGCTGCCACTCAGTAGTCTTTATGCCACTCAGTGGGTGTAACTGCTGTGACATCACATGCATACCCTCTACAGTTCAGGAAAATCCCTTACTGGACTGAAAGCCCAGTTGTCCAACAGCCTGTTATCCACTGGTCTGAGGGTCTGTTGCTCCAAAAACACACACTCTCCCTGCAGTAGTTAGTTCAGTGACTGCCGGCTCTGTCCATGGTGCTGAATCTGAGGGCTCAAGTGATTTTACTGTTGCACATTTCAATTGTCATCTAATAAATTAGAGTTTTACCTCAGGTGGTAGTGTTAGAGTTAGAGGGTTAGAGCTTGTTTTTCCAGGATAACAGACTGTTGGACAAATGGTCTTTTGGTCCAGTGGGACATTTTTTACAGTGCTGGTGTTGTTAATCACTGATTAGACAGATTAGTTTGGAAAACTTTTTTATGTGAAATAGAACCTCGTACCAGGGATGCTGGAGTCTGTATAATGACATCATACAAAATGGTCTGTAATAATCTTTTTTTTAATTAATTAATAATAATAATAATAATAATGATTTTAAAAGTTGTAGTTACTTGAATGGCCAGGATTACCTATATCTATAGTTATTAAAAATGATTTATAAAAAAAGTGAGAACATTTGGGGTGCTCTTATAGCTCAGTTGGTAGAGCGTGCGCCCCATGTACTGGGGCTGTTGATCCTTTGCAGTGGTCGCTGGTTCAATTCCCACTTGCAGCCCATTCGCTGCATGTCACCCCCCCTTCCTGTCACTATCCAAATAAAGGTAAAGTCCAAAAAAATAAACTTAAAAAAAAATCTGAGAACATTTTTCACACAGCAGAAAGCAAACTTGAACACCGACATATTGTTGAAACTTCCAACTGGGAACTCAAAATTCCTACTTTCCAGTTAAAGTTGAACACACCATTAATAGTGAAAACTGCAGTGAGGTGCAGAGGGAGACGAGACAGCAGAGAAGAGCGACTCACTGTAACAGAGACTCCAGTCTGCAGTGTAGTTCACACACATCACGCTGCACGATCAACCAAAGTTTTTATATCACGTCGACATTTCTGTCTTCATTCGCACACACACACTCCCTCCCTCTGCTGCGATCACACTTTTTTAATCAGCTGACGACGTGAGCGCTGTTACCTCTCTCAGAAGTGAATGCTGCTCGTGTTCATTAGTTGCAAAATGATCCGCTCAGTTCACTGAAAATATGAGCATGTTCAATGAACGCCGCTCTTTTAGCACATTCATGCACATCACTGACTGCAGCCACACCAAGACGAGATGGAACAATACAATCAATCAATTTTGACGGGAGTCATTTTGAAAATCCGTGTAATTTGTGACAGATTAAACTTCTATCAAATCCTAATCTTGGCCGTAACTCTGAAACATATTGATTGACGTTGCATTTCAAATTCTTCAAACAATAGATTTTTCTTTGACTGCAGAGTGAAGCATGTGAAGTAAAATATCAAATTATTAGCTGTCATTATTAGTTAAATGCCCTGAAACGTCACATTTTGCAGCCCTCAGAATCACGTCCTCTTTGTTCTGCTGTTGGCAGCTGTAACATCTGGAGGAAGGATGACGATGAGGAAGTCAGAGCTGTGTTAACAGCACAATAAACCTCGACTGTATCTACAAAGCAAAATCGCCAATTAAGAATAATGTCACTGGTGGAGACGTGTACTTCACATCTGCAGCAGAACCACCAGAGTAATGATCTTTTCTCTGCTATTGTGCTCTCTATCTGCAGTCATGAATCAATGCATCTTTTTGATCTCTCTCACTCCCATGTATACAACAGAGGTGTGTGTGTGTGTGTTTCTGTGTGTGTGTGTTTCCACACCCCCGGGGGTGTTGGTATAATGATAGTATCTCACAGGCCCCTCCATGGGTTTGAGGCCTTATTATCAGAGCAGGTAAAGTAATTTCTCAGTTAGACCAGTGTTCCACAATAATTCCTCCTCTATATGTGTATCCGTGTGTGTGTGTGTGTGTGTGTGTGTGTGTGTGTGTGTGTGTACACGTGTATGTATGTGTGTGTGTTTTTGTGTGTGCACACATCAAAGCAGTACAGAGAGATGAGCCAGATAGTATTTCTCTGATTAATTTAGTCATTTGGGATACTCTGTTAACTGGATTACACTCAGATGTGTTGATATGGCCACATGGCCTTGGGTTCTGTGTGTGTGTGTGTGTGTGTGTGTGTGTGTGTGTGTGTGTTCATGTTCATGCACATACACATATGAGTGCATTTAACAATTATCAAGCAGCTCTGTGTTTGATTCCACTTGTGAGGTCCAGTAATCTCACACTGACAGATGAAGACAGTCTGACTGATGAAGGAGCAGCGGATTTAAAGTCGCAGTACGTAAACAGGTTGTTCCGTTCATGAACTCACCTGTTAAGTGATCTTTCAAAATCACCCGCGTGTCCCAGATCAGAACAAATTGCCATTTTATTTCACTTAATTCAGTGTGACACTGTGTTTTATTTTGTAGCATCAGTAGCAGCTTCAAGCAGCAGTTGACTTATAAAGACACACTGAGATGAAAACTACATTTTCCAAGAGTAGCTTTCTCTTTTAACTCTTTCCTCGCCAGTGTTTTTTTTTTATATATATATATAAGTTGCCAGCCAGATGCAGCGTCACTGATTCACCAACGGTTTGTCACTGCCCCTCTGCATCTGATACTGGAGCATATGAGTTAGGCACAAAAACTACTTGGGTAGGTTTAAGATAAGACCATGTTTGGGTCTTATGTTGACTCACAAGACTAAAGTCTCATGATGCACCCTAGAACTGTTAATCATGTTTTGGTTTCACATGGGACATGAACTCTGGTCTCCTGGGTGAAAGTCCTGTGTTTGTTCAAACATCCTTCAGATGCAGAAACCCCAAATCACATTAGATTGGATACATTTATGTAACCGCCCCTGAGTTTAACATGAGTCAACAAAAAAAGTTTTTACATTCCATAGGAAGAGAAAATGTGGGATTTTGATATAAAAATATCAAAAAATTAGGACTTACTTTAAGTAACAAGAGATAAATATCAGTATAAAATATAAATATATATTTATAAAATATAAACTGATATAACGGTGATTAGGGCTGTCACTTTATTTGAAATTCGAACTTGTGTTTATATGGGAACAAATTAAATATTCATTTTGAAAACATTAATAGTTACAGTAACAGTGGAAGAACTTTGAATTTGACTGTTTGCTGAATTTGAAAAGTTCAAGTGAGTTACAGTAAAGTTAGATCGTCATTCAAGTGAAGCTGTGGAAACTTTGAAAGACAGTAATTCTACAACATAGTTTAGGATGAGACATTATGTAATTGTTTGAATTTGTTAAAACTATATGTAATTGACCCAGTGTTTTTTTTTGTTTTTTGTTTAATAAAAAGACCAAAACTTTGAAAGATTAGTTGTTAAACTAAAATGGCTAACACCTTGTATTAGCTTCAACTAAACTTCCAAATTTTTACATTTATTTTTCAGGGAGAGTGCATATTTAAAAAAAATACTGTAAATATCCCAGATTATCCAAAAGGCTAGTTTTCGTGTAGTTTTTTTATTTGAAGCTTCTGTCCCAACTAAAACTTATCTCTTACAGTATAGTCACATTAGGAAGGGACTGAAGGGACAACTGATCACTTTCAACATACACATGGACGTTTATCGTATAGAATAAGGTGGGATTGACGCGACAAACGTCCAATCGTCAGTAAATGTGTGAAAACAATTGTTGTGTGTAGGTTTGAGTTTGTGTGCAGTGTCAAGATGCATCATGACAGACAACCAGTGAAATGTAAAGAAAAAAGAGAGAGAGAGAGAGAGAGAGAGAAGAAGAGAGACAGAGTGTAAAGGGTGAGGAGAACAGCGAGGGGTAGAGAGACACCGAGTCAGAGAGACAACGAGCACATGAGAGAGAGAGAGAGAGAGAGAGAGAGAGAGAGAGATGGCAGAGTGGCCAGAGGGCAGTGTGCATTAGAGTAAGAGCCTGATTGGCTCTGACCTTCCTCACAGCCAGCTGTCAGCCTCTTAGATACACACACACACACACACACACACACACACACACACACACACACAGTGCACAGCCTGTTACGGCCCTGCAGGCTCTGATTACCATATCAGCACCGTCTCATTTGCATAAATCCCAGCACTCTTAATTAGGCTTCATCTCTCTCTTCCTCTCTTTACCTCGCTCGCATTTTCAGCTCTTTCCCTCCACTTCTTTTCCTCCTCGCGCTCTTCCTCCACTCGCTCGCAGATATGGGCCGGGGTTTAGGGTTAGAATTAGCAGATAGGAGGGTCCATGACTCCCAATTAGTTTAGTGCTGATTAGCCTAATGACAATTTCACTTCATCTACATGTATTAGCACACACCATATTCTTTTACTGCTTCTGTTCACATAAACATTATCTGCAAGGAATTTTCTCTTTCAACTCTTCTCCCTATTTCTCTCTTTTTTTCCCCCCCTCCTCTCTTTATTTTACAGGTGTTCTGGTCAGAAAGGACAGCGAGCTAATTATGGCTAGAAGAAGTAAACTCTTGTACCTGCAGTAAATTAATGTGCGGGACCAGTCACCATATATCTCTCCGCCTCCACGCAGCCGTGATGCGGTGGTAAAATAAGCTGTTGTTTCCTTGTGTAATTATCTCATCATTGTTTACATCACAGTCAATAAAGATACATAATCAGAAGTTTGTTTACTTGGCAGCTAATCATCTGTCAGAGCGCATTATGTTACAGCTCAATCAGGGGGAATTAGTGGATCACATGCTGCCTACATGCTGTCAGAACTATAATGAATTTGTTGCCCGTTACCCAAAAGTATGATGAATATGATTCTAACAGTGTAAACTGAACATGTTGTACACACATATGCGATGTTTAAGGTGTGGAGAGTAGAAAACTATACAGCTTCCTCTTGGCTAATATATTTAATAAAGGTGCAGTAAGCGATTCTGGAGAAGGATAGCTGATTGTTGAGTCCCAGGTTGTAGAATAGGGGAGACTGGGGACAGCTGCAACACTTTTTTTCATTTCCTCCAGTTACTCAGAGTTTATTTGGATTCGACCAACCACATCTTAATAAATTAAACTAACGTCATCTACCATTTAAACATGATTACATATCATTCGCAATATTTATTTGAAAGGAGGAAGTCGCATATTTGCAAGTGACCCCAACCCAGCGGACAGCTGCAACATGATGAGGGGATGAAAATACATTCAGTTTCACGAATTAACTTTTGCTTTTTGTCCCAATAAACATATTATTCTGAAAATGTGCATATGATGTATGCAAATATAAATATACATACGTTATTGAGTTTTGTTTTTTTATGGGTAGAACATCAGCCTTCCTTAAGTTAATGTGCAGATGTTGCAGATGTTGTTCTATCTCTATATTTCAGTGTAACGCAGGAAGAATGCAACGATTTGCAATGCAATAAGCTTTTATTTAACACATATATGGGTGAACTATCCTTTATGTGCCCCACACTGACTTGTGTGTGTTGAAAAGTACTGTTGTCTGGTCTGTTTTGATATGGCTGCTTAGCTTGGGGACAACATGCAAAAAATGTCTTCTGTCTTCCTGATGAGGAGTCAGGAGTCTAACTGAGCATATGCAGTATCAGTGTCGTCACTTCTGATTGGAAGAATAGGACTTGTTGCAACCATCTCCTGTTGCAACTGTCCCCAGTCTACCCTACTTATATTTTGGGAATGACACTCGGCAATCAGCTATCTTACTAACCTGTGATTGGCCGAAGTCTACCGTCACAGTCCAGATTTTCTAAAGCCTGAAAACGGAGCCAAGAGGAGGAGCAGAAGTCATGTTTTTTTTTTCCTCAAACATCTTCAATTATATTATGGAACTTTTGCCCAGTGACACCAAAAGTAACCTGCCTACCCCAGCTTTAATTTAATTATCAACAGTATCAATTACATATGAATAATGAATCGATTTATATTTCTCTTTTTCATTTGGTCACTACAAGAACAAGTAGACATGTTTCTTCATCGCTAAAATTAAATAATAGCCATGTATATTGTCAGGACGTTTTATCTTTAGCAGAGACAGCTGAATGTGCAACAAGTGATATTTCCAGCATTGGCAGTGATATTTATGCTCACATAAATTCAAGGTCGTCATTAGCAAATTAATGAAAGAAAGGTGTAGTCAGGTTCATGTTTTTGTCCCATTGTATACATTTGATCCATTTAGTTTTGGTTTTACACTGCAATTATGCGAGTGCACTAAAGAACTACACAACATACCTGCGTCCTGTCATCCTCCCCTACCTGAGCTGTGTCTCCCTTCACAACCAAGGTGCGGCTGTTTGGTTCGAACCATGGCGTAAATCAAACCAGACACTTCTAAGTCCGAACCAAACAACGTAGGTGTGAAAGCATCTTAAAACTTTTCATTGACAGACATTTGATTCAAATTTAATGATCTGAAATTTTACTTTAAGGTGACTCAGTTCATTTAACCCTGAATAAATACTTGATGTCTGCCTACAAACAATAGCTAACCGTATAGTCAGTAAGCTAACTTACTGTATGGGAACTACCAGTCAGCAGGTAACATTAATCCTTCCACTAACCTCAGAAGTCTATTTCTGTGCCTTTAGTGCAGTTGAATGGCTGCAAAGGTGCAGCAATGTCATATGAAAACTATTTAGATGAACAGAACATTCATGGCACTTTCATTAAGTATAAGTTACATGTGGATCAAAGTTGAAATCCTGAACATATGATCTGTATCCTGTTTTTGCAGAATTTAAAATTACAACGTTGCATTTGTGAAGCTGATACAACTTATTGTTTGTGCGCAGGGATCACCGGTGGTGCTCTGCCTGGTGCCCCAATTTTCAGAAAAACGCAGTGAAAAGTGCCCTCTTGGATCCTCCTAAGGTAGATAAAGTGCCCTCTAGGGTGGCCCAATGCCCAAAAAAGCATGATAAAGTGGCTTCTAGGATGCCATTCAAACACAGTAAGCGTGGTGAAGTGTCCTCTAGGGGTCCCTTCCAGTGGAGAAATCATGATGCAGTGCCCTGTTAGCTGTCCTACATGCTAATTAGTTGGCCTCTACATGCTTATAAATGTTTAATAGTTCCTTGTGTTTTATTGCAGAGGTGTAGTAGTTGTTGCACTTGTACTAAGTCATTTTAATATAATCAGGGATTGGAACTGTTGCCCCACCGTGCACAGCTGGTGCCCTTTTTTAATTTTTTTGCCCCAGCCCCCCAAACAGTCCATCATTGACTAAGACAATTTCCTTAAAGAACCAGATGAACTGAACACAAGTGTATCTCTCAACATACGTGATGCAATGAAGTCAACAGCACTGCCAACCAGCAGAGTGCAGCCTGACAGACCTGCATTTACAAGTTTTTAAAGGGATCCTTTCCCCAAAAATGAAAA
>JAJHUR010136713.1:0-22639 GCA_027495735.1 Lutjanus campechanus
CCAACTTTCTCCTCCATCTTGGAAGGCGAAACAGAACAAAAAAATCTGAACAATTAAGCCAGCTTTTCTGTGCCTGATCTCAGATTCGAAGGAAGGAAACTGATGATCTGGTTTCAGCAGGATGCTGGGACTGGGGGAGCAGTTTATGATTATTGACAGTGATTAATCTGACAACTATTTTCTCAACTAATTCTGAAGAAACGCCCATTATAGATTCTCACAGCCTAAAAACTTGTCTTACTTGACCAACATCTTCATTACTGATTGGTTGTTTAGTCGTGTGGTCCATAAAATGTCAGAAAATGTCCACAACCCAAAGATAATCAGTTTACTGGCTTGGAGGTGTAAAGAAACCAGAAAATATTCACATTTGAGAAGTTGAAATAAGAAAATTCAGAGTTATTTAAAAGATGGCTTAAAACGATTCATCAGTCATCAAAATAGTTGGTAATTAATTTCGTAGTTGACGACTAATCAAGTAATCATTGCAGCTCTATTATAAATAAAGAGAAACATCGATATCTCACTATGCCTGGCATTTTCACCTAAAAAAAACAATCATTAAACTATTAAATTCGTTGCCATTAATAACATCCTGATCCACTAATTGATTAATCAAATGATCTCTGAACCTCCATGCCAAGACTGGCAATAAGAGATACAATAACATACATGCAAATGGCAATAAGAGGTGATTTTGGAGTTCTGAATCTGCACTTTTGCCGGCTCTTAATTCTTCAATCCTCTCTAAGAATTGATTGATTATTGGCCTGGGTGATCTTCTGACCCGATCTTCAGCAATGTATAATTATAGGAATCTGTTTGTTTTTGTTGTCGTTGTGTTTTTCCAATTGTAAATAAGGAATTTGTTTAAAATCATTTATGTGCTGCGTTGACGATGATGCAGGCGTCACTCTCTGTCTGATGCCACCTGTTTCTGGCCTCGCTCAATGTCCCGCCCACAGCATCGTCTGATTGGTTGAATGTTGAAAAGTTGCATTTTAATTGAACGTATCCTGAAAGGCATTTCAGTGAAGTCTTGTGTTGGAATTTAATTTTTACTGCAAATGTGTCTCGATTCCAATCATGGGTTATTGCTTTATCGGTATCTGCCCTGAAAAGAAAATATCAGCCGATCCCTGCTCCTCTTCTTCTTTGACGAAGATGGTGAGATGCAAGTAAGATTTGTCAAACAACTGTGGCGAAGATCAAGAACGAATCCAGTTAAATCCAGTTTTCTCTGGGCGGCGTGTTTGCTGCCAGTTGTTTGAGGATCTGTTGATTTGCTTTCAATGTCCTGAGAAGAACTCTGCAAAATGCCAAATCAAAGATGATGATATTCTCCTGAATAACTGATTTCTCTGCAGAGCTCGACAGGGTGAATCTTTGATATTTAACTTGTGAGGGTGGGACCCCCGTTCCCTGTTTTTTGATTTAGGCAGAAAAGACAGCCAAGCTTTTGCCAAAAAAAAAACAAAAAAAAAAACAACTCACCTTTTGCAACCTAAACAAAGCTCACACCAGTCATTTCATCGTCCTGCATGTACAGCTGTTTGTTTGTGTGCTTCCAGAAACAAACGCCTTAAATGTTTCAATCGCCACGGCTCTTGAGTGTGTATGGTGGCATTCGCACGTGTGTGTGTGTGTGTGTGTTTGGGTGACATTTAAAGACGTGCTCTCCTGTGAAATGGCCGGGGGAGAAGAGGGGGGCGGTGGGGAAGGAAACCCGCTGAATGCCAGTATCAAATTACTGGGCGTCTGTCAGCTGGCACACACGCAGCCACAGAGCTGGCCGAGGCTTTGTAGAAGACTGACGGAAATGAGAATTTATTACAAGCTAATTAAGCTTTTTTTGATAGCATCAGTCTAGACCGCAAGCCCTTTATTTGACAGCATGAGAGATGAGGGGGGTGAAGGAATTCAATCTTGCTCTAAATTAGTCAACATTGCTATCATAACTTGATATCTGCCAGGCGTTAACCCGTGCCAGGCTTTGGCTGGATGGTAGTCAAATTTGTCGTTTGTGACGAGCTGATTGAGATGTGGACCGTTTCGACGCGTTTGTCTGTGTCTTCTGGTGACAGAGCCGGGCAGAAGGAGGGTAAAATATGGCAGTTTGCACAAAAGAATAATAATTGCAGTTGAGTGAGGGTGACATTGAGGTGTGGGCTGTTATTTGCTCCCTCTGTCACAACTGGGCCGTCTAAAGGGAAGCCTTACAAATGACTATGTGACGTGTGGGGGTGATGGAACGCTTTTCCGAGGCCTGAGACAGCAGTACGCTTCCTCTCGTCTGAAGCGGCGTTCAGATTATTATCTCGGGCCGAACAAAGATGACGCTGTTTGCCTCTTGTGAAATGAAAAAAAAAAAAGAAGCAGTGTCTTTTTGACTCCCACTTTTCTCTTCCCAGGCATTCGAAAGCGACCCGGCGACGTCACGAGCCTTGTTTGCCGCCGGCTGTACAGAGGGGCTTCTGTTCTTTCGAGTTTGCGAACCACCCAAATATTTACATGCGGAATCACAACTGCACAGCATGGGAAGGAAAACATCCAAGGCTTGGGTGCAAAATAGCGGCTTTATTGGCCTCTGTAATCATCCCCGAAGCTTCTTAGTCCCTCTCTCCGTCTCTGGCGCTGTGTTTGTGTGTTTGGCAGGACAGACTTTTGAACCCCCGTGCCTTTGCTGCCTAATGATGAGCAGGGTTGGCTTTGGTTGTGCTGAGGCGTCCGGTGCCAACTCCTAGTGTGAGTTAGATTGGCTAGTCGGAGGCTGGAAGCCTGGCACAGATGTCCCCTTTCAGGAGGACTGAGATCTCACTCCCACACAGAAAACACAGTCCACCCATGCACAGGGATTTACTTTAAACACCCTCGAATCTACATGCCCTCCTTTTAATTTCTTTGTGCGTGCTGATTCTGCGGAAGTCCTGGGGCTTCATTTATAGAAACAATCAGTTTTGTTATTTATAAAACCTTATTTTGACGTGGAAATGATCCTATCTCAAAGCAAAGTCTAGACCTGACCAAAGTGAACCACAGACTTGCACATGTTGCCTCGTTTCAGTCTCCTTACCCATGGCTGTGATCTCATCCTCCAAAAAGTTTGCTATTCTGTTTTGGTCCATGTCTGTTCCTGACTAAAGCCTAATTTCTGCTGCATTATATGAGGGCAAGTCAGTAATTGTAAGGCCATGTGTAAGTGACAAATGTAGGGTTTCCCCCAGTGTCTCAGCATCTGGGAATTTTATTTTTCGGGGGATGTATTTTTTATGTTTTTTAAACATAAACATACAAGTAGGGCTGCAACGATTATGTTCATCATCTATTAATCTGTCGATTATTGTCTTTATTAATTGGTTAGGTATTTGGTCCATAAAATGTCAGAAAATGATGAAAAATGTTTCCTAAAGCCCAAGATGACATCATCAAATGTTTTGTTTTGTCCACAACATTTAAGAAGCTGAAAACAGATCATTTTAACTCAAATTGATCAATCCATTATCAGAATATTTGGTGATTAATTGAATAATTGATTTATAATCGGTTACTCGATTAAGCATCGTGGTCCAAGGTTCAGATCCTGGGCAAGCCCACGGTTTGTCACAGCCTGGCTCTGAAACCATGACAAAAACAAGGGAGATCCAGATTGAAGGCCAATAATAAATTTAATTAAACAAAATAACTAATGATCAACACGAAATGAGCGAAAGATAAGATGGGATGCGAATGTCAGGGGTGAGAGTTAGTGTGTGCATGCTATGCTATGTCTTGCCAGCCGGCATGCAGCGTTATTACATAGGAAAAAAAAGTCTTTTCTGATTAACTTTGATCGGCACACGTCATTTATTTAATAACATCATGAACTAACCTGTTATGCAGTGTTTGCCACAGACACACGCTGACTGGCTGCTATTACAGTGCTTGTTTTCAGCCAAGGGGGTGTGTGGTCATGGCACATGACGTATGGCTGCTGTCATCCATAGAAAGTCCCTCCCCTTCCTGTGTCCCCCATGGGACGTATTACATGTTTGTCAATCACTTTTGTCAAGAAAGTTGTAATTTGATTTCTTTTGTTCTATACAAAACTGTACATGATCAGATTCTTTGCAGAATTCGACTATTGTTGTTAACCTACCATACCTTAATACTGCCATCAGTCTGATGCTGGCCCAAGTCAGGTCCTCCGTCAAAAAGGACACTTAGCCGCCAGTCCTTGTCGAAAGTTACTTGCCATTGGGCCTAACAGTTTGCTGAAGGAAACCCTGAAATGACCTTTTTAGAACCTTTGGAAGCAAGGTTTGTTATGCTCAGTGTCGGAAATGATCTCAAGACTAAGTTCAAGTACAAATCTAAGAGCAGTTTTATAATGAGGCCCCTGTTGTTCATTTATCTCCCACACACACTCATGCAAACACCCTCTCAAAGTCATGCGAGTTCATGGGTGAAAGGGCAGCGGAAGCCTTGTTTAGTGGTCTTCAAGTGTGAGGCAGCTTTATGCTTCCTCATTGTTTGCTTTAAGCACAAGCCTTGAATCTACTTTTAGTGGTTTGTGTTGCTCTCAACTCTCTCTCTCTCTCACACACACACACACACACACACATACACACAAAAACACACAGCATGAGCGAGGCATGGCCGAGGAAAAGAAAGGACAGGAAAGACAGAGGAATCTTTTTTTTTTCTTTCCTCTTCTGTTTCTTCGGGACCACTGGAGGGTTTGTTCGGCCCGCCACTTGTAATTCCACTCAGAGACAAATGCCTCCATCCTGCGTCTGAGGGGCTTCCTACACACACACACACACACACACACACATACGCAGGCAAGCATGGCAAACACACACGCAGATCTTTCCGAGCAGTACGGCTTGGCTCACACCACTTCAGAGCTCGTATAAGAACCTTTCTTTTACTTTGACTTTTATTTCATTAGCTCTCCTTCACTTCCTTTCTCACACATTTGTCATCTCTTTTCTTTTTCTTTATCTATCTCCTCATCTCTGCTTCTGTCTCCCTCACACACACCTTGTCTCCCCCCCTGTTCTCATCCATTAACATCTCCGTTTTATTCCTCCGCTTCATCTCTCACTGCCTCTGCTTTTCTTTCCTCTTTTAACAGCTTTTTAAATTTCCTCGCCTTTGTCCTTCCCTCTCTTCCTTCCTCCTTTTTCTCTCACACACATATCTACACACTCACACACACTCCTCCCTCTGTCTTTCATTAGCCGCGCGTGTGTGTGAGGCTGTCACTGAGCACACAGGGAGAATGGAAAACAGCTCATTTTTCCCCCTTTAATTACGACACCCAATTTGTTTCATGGACAACACGCTGTCGGCAGCTCCTTACACCACTCAAACTGTCATTTACATGCTTGCGCACATGTATTTCTTCTTGTGTGTGCATGTGTGTTTACTTCTAGGCTCTAAAACCTTTGGACCGAGGTTTACATGCTGATGGTGTGTCAAGATTTTGGCCACATGTGTCAGCTTTTAACGATGAACAGTCCAGAATCACCCATGTGTCAGAAACTGATTGCCTCCATTTTTTAAATCGGTGATTGGCATTTCCTCAAACGTAAGAAGGTGTTTCCCACATTTAAAGCTAAATGCTAATTAATTTTTAATTAAATGTTTCAAATAATTAATCTTTGAAGTTGTACCTAAAACATAACATAAGGGACTATTTTGAACTCAATTTATGTTGCTGTAATTGTCGACTGAAGTTCGCAAAAACATTAATGATTAGTACAGTAAGTGGGTTTCATTCAAATTCTAATTTCCTAAATGTGCCGTAATCATTTCATAGAAATTAGAATGAGTAACACGAGAAATTAATAAGCACTTTCACCATTTTCCTGACTTTTCTGCCAGTTAAAGCAGTTATGTTGATGATACACCTACAGATTATTGGCATTGGACAACAGCTCTTAACTTGCTGCTGGCCTTTCGAAGTGTATCTGATTAGATAACAGTTAACCACGAGGCTTAAATATGCATAAAGTTTCCACAGACATATTAAAAATGTTTATCTACTTTTCTCCTGCAGCTCAGAGCCTTTACCGTGTAGATGATCTTACTTAACCACAACCATAAAACACACTTCTAACTGTTACGGTGAATGTGTTAGCAAAAAGAACCCCTTTATCATATCTGGAAGACAGTTACCAATATTAATATTAATTTGGAGTCATTTTCTGGCCACCTGGTGGATGGAAGTCCAGGATTCACACTTCTTTTAGCTCTGTTTTTAGTCTCCACCAACTCCTAAGGAAAATGTTCCGTGCTGGGTAGTTCATGGAGAGTTGGATTATTAGAGTTTTGCCGGAAACGGCTTCCTGCTGTGGCTGGAAACAAAGTTAGAAAGCAGTGAAGTGAACTAAAGCAGTAGATATATAAGCCTTCAAACCAAAACTGTTGGCAAAAAGATGCAAAAACACTTCATAGTGCTGGGAGGAACCGCAGAGTTGGATGAACATTCTCTGTGGAGTTCTTGCATCACACATAGGGTTGTCATTTGATCAATTATAAAAGTACAGCTTTTTAGGGTGTTTTGTGCTGGCGTTATGATTAGCATGACGTTTAGGTCCGGGCAAAGGGATTTGAGTGAAGGCTTCACTGCCTTGTAAGATAAAAATGTACGTGCGCATATGCATCCATTTGTGCATCTGTGCTTGTGTGTACAAGTGTTGGCTTCGGATCTACATTAGCAGTGCTGTGCTCAGGCACGAGGCCAAGGCAGGAAGTGGGACAGTGTTCAGCTTCCTTTGATTGGCAGCACTTCTTTGGCGAAGCAGGATCAAGTGCCATCGACTCGGTCTTTCACGACGAGTCTGGCCTTTTTCTCTTGCTTCCTTTGCCTCCTTTCTCTGGCTTCCCCTGCCTTCTGTTCAGCCTCTCAGCGCGGCACAATGGCGGGCATTAAAATCACAATAGAATTTTTTTCCCCCCTGTAACCTTGACAAAGCCTGACGTAATGAAAGTCTGTGAAAGGAGAAATGATCACTGGTTTCTAATCCCTCATCCGCGCGTGTGTCGATCCGGCAATTCAATCCCAACTTGTAGATTTGTGTCTCCACCTCCACTCTATGGTATCTCTCTTTCTCTCTTGTATGATGTCACTATACACTCATACACACACCTTTACACACCAATTCGTCTGTCTCACAGTTGCATGTCACGGTTGTTAAAAACCTAGCTATTTTGGATGTTTTTCATTAGTTTACTCCCTGTGTGTATGTGTGTGTGTGTGTCTGTGTGTGTGTGTGTGTGTGTGTTTCTGTGTGTGTGTAGTCAAGCCCGCCTGGTGTATTGTGTGTGCACTAATCCCTGTTAAGATATTCACGGCAGCTAATCTGTTTAATTACACTACAAATTAAGGATATTTACTGTTCCAAGACTTTTATGCGACACCCGCCTTAATCAGGGCCTTAATCTGTCTGGCAGTGTGTGAGTGTGTATTACTCTATGTGTGAGCATGAGTGCGTGTGTGTGTGTGATTGATACTCTGTATGCTTAGGCGTGTGCGCCTTTGTGTCTATCAGGCTATTTCTGCCAGAGTCTGCCTGTATCTCTCTGTTTTAATTCTCTTTCTGAATATTTGCCCACAATAAAAAGAGAAAAAATAGCAAGAGATTATTGTATTTTTCCGGTTGTCGTCACAGCAGAGAAAGGCAAAGTTTACAAGGATTAAGATGTAATATCAGTGAGATGTTGTTGTAGTATTTTAAGGACACAAACCCAGTATCGCTCCCCGCGATTCAGACTCATGTTCAGCTAATTCTACAAGATTAAAACGCTGTTAAAAACATGGAAACATGCTGTGTTCTCAGTCAAGGGCAAAATAATGAAAGTAGACTTCTGCAGCCAAGTGTGCATGTGCACATACAGTGCAGCATGTGTGTGAATGTGTATTTTAATTGAATGTAATCCTTGTAACGTCGCTACATTTGTCAGTTTCTCCAGGAGGCTTTTGTATCTTTATTATGGCTCCAATTGGTTGTATTTTGCCTGGCTTATTCAAGAAAATTTGCAAGGAGAATATTTCCACATTTAAAGGAGCAATATGTAACAATCGGCTATCCGAGATGAATGCAACATTTTAAATTGAAAATGACAAGTGATGCTAAGTCCTACACTGGAAGTTGATCAGCTGTTTATGACTGTCAGCTGTCAGTGTAAAGTGACTGGAGTTGAAGTTCAGTGACTGCCTGTAGTGCTGTCTGCCAAACTCCATTAACTTTTTGCTTAATTTATAAATTTATCAACATTTACTCCTTCTAAAGGATTTTTAATGATTTGTTACGACTCATTAACAGACACTTAATCATTCGGCGAACATTCGGCATTAATCTGAACTCTAATTAATGAGGAATGGGCATAACAGTTACAGGCCGGAATAGAAAGTCTTTCAACCTAGTATGTTTCCTTAATCTCTGATGGCATATCATGATCATTTTATGATTTATTACTGTAAATACAGATTGTCCTTTGAGACCTGACTGATAAAACAAACATTAAGTTCAAGCTATTGTAAGAACTTGTTCAGCGCACACCATTTCTGGCTGGAACAACATGTTTCCTCTGGACACTGTGCAGCAGGGTTTTGAGGTATGTTTTTGCTGGTTTGGTGGTTGTGTCGGAGATGTTACCCAATCAGCAGGGTGTTCAATGCACCACAGTTTCTGTTTATATTTTGCTGTGTTTTGTCGGGGGTGAACGTGGTCCTGTTTATGGGCAAAGCAGAAACTTGGATACATCTCTGTAAGCTGTGAATGTGGTCTGTCGGGTAACCCTTTGTGCTTCCTCTCAAGGTGCGCAGTGCTGCCAGCGTGCTCAAGAAACCCAATCGCCTTGAGTATCAGAAAGGTTCACTTTTGGTAAAAGAAAAAAAAAAAGAGCTAAAGCACATTCTCAAGGGAGGCACTGCATGAGAAGAAGAGTTCTGGGAAAATCAGTTCTTTTTGCAGACGAGGAAGTTTGTTTTTAGAAATTGAGGCTTAATTTTTAATTTGACTTCGGCTCTTCGAGTGCTTCTGAATTGGGATGCTTTAATGTGCAAAACTACAGTGATTGATAAAATTGGCAGAATTCCTCTGGTGTTAAAATTTTTAGATGGAAAATTGCAAGGAGGGTGGGTGTCATTAGGACTTTGATACCAATTTAATACTGATACTGTTTATCAATACAAATACTTACTTAATTAGCTAAATCAATACTACTAAATTCGTGCAAAAAATATGACTTTTTAATCAGATTTAGTAAAGTGAGCCCACACATTTTGCTCTGTCAGCTGTTTAATAAACGTTACATAAATACAGATAGCAGTATTGTGTGTCCGGGAGCTTATCGCTTGCGTACTGACCAGTCAGTATCCAGCATTGATACCTGTCCCCAGCAAGGATTTGATGGAAAAATGCAAGATTTCGCAAATATTTTGATGGCAAATGCATGTATGGGAAGTTCTATTTTTGAAGTATGCACACAGTTTTGTGCACATTAGTTACAGGTTTCAGTGGGTTTAGGTACAGTCTTTGCAAAGCCATGTATACTGTATGAATTAGAGGTTGAGTGTGTGTGTATATATGCCAGAGTGTGTGTGTGTGTGTGTGTTCAGATGGGGCACGTTGTCCTTTTTAAACGGCCCCTTCTGCGATGGTGACCTGTAATAAATGAGTGGGCGCGAGAAAGTGGCAGCCGTGACAGCTGACTGGGGAGGAAGGGAATAGAGAGAGGGGGAAGAGAAAAGGTGGAGGTGTGTGCGCGTGGAGGAGAGCGGGAAGACAAAGCGCGACAAAGAGATGGAAAGTCTCTGAGGATAGATAAGGAGGGAGCATGAGAGGATGAGGGGAAGACAATGGAGAGGGCGATAGTGAGGGATTGTGGGTCGGACAGAGTGGAACAATACCTTTGACCAGAGGTGGAGACTCTTACTTGTTCTTCTTATCCTCATCACCCCCACCTTCCCTCTTTTTTTTTTTTGTCTCTCTGAAGTCACCTTGCAGTCCAGTAGAAATATGGCCGCTCCTTCGGCTGCTTTAAAGGTACATAAAACTCGTGGAGGAGAAAACCTTGGCCAGGCTTTTGCTGTTATTGTGTGTGAGTGTGTGTGCGTGTGTGTGTGTGTGAAGGTGAGTCACCTTCAGCGCCAAGAAAGATGAGAGACCGCTGGATAGAGTGCACTTATAAGAATCTGTTTGTGCATTTCTATGGTTTTGTGCATCGCCTCATTAATTTGTCTGCAGCTGAGAGGCAAAAACACACACTCTCGGGCGCACACGCGCACACGCACGCACACCTGAGTGCTCCCCTGCGTCGTACCTTTACCAGTTGCTCCGCGGCAAAACACCATCGCTGTCGGCAAGGTGAAAGTGAGCTGACGGCGGGTCATTTGCAAGATGGGAGACAGAGACAGAGAGAGAAAGCAGGAGAGGTGGTGTAATTTCAGCTGAGAAAGGAAGGGATGACGTGTGTGTGTGTGTGTGTGTGTGTGTAGGTACAGTATGTGTGTGAGTGTGTCCAGCAGAGGTTAAGGTGGAGTGAGAGAGACAGCGTGTTGTCTCGGAGGAGTACAGCTATCACCGCTGTTGAACGCTCCAATTAATCAGCCTGGGCCACACACACACAGGCACTCACTGTGTGTGTGTGTGTGTGAGTGTGTGTGTGTGCATGCACTTGTGTATTTATTAAGTGTCTATTGTGTGATTGTGAAGTGTGTCAAGATCTATATTTGCATCAGTTTGATGCATTATCACACACACACACTTGCAGGCCCTTGTTTTGTCTTGTCTCCATGGATAATGCTAATGGGGTCACACATGTCTTGGTTGTACCAAAAGACAAGAGAAAGATGAAGAACGAATACTGTATGTGTGTGTGGGCATATGTTTGCTCTTAACCGCTCTTTTCCTTAGAATAAAATTGCATAAATCTAATTAGCATTGGCAAATAAATATTGGTTCGTAGGGTATTGTCAAGTGGATTATGCACAGATCTACAAACTGTTCTCTGCCAAAATAAAATGTTCCCACATTTACAAAACATGAATTTACCGTCAACATAATTCATTTATTTTCCCTGAAGGACAGTGTTGTCCCCTAACAACTAAGACAAGTAGACTGCAACCTGAAATTAATATTTGGACCCCTTTGCAGTCACCAACATGTTGATTGATTTCATCATAATTGGCAGTAGAATTCTTGAGTTACGGCCTTTGATGACCAAAATCTTATCAGTTCATCCTTGAGTCCTGCTGGATAAAAATAGGTTACCTTAGTAACATAAAAGTAACTGTAATTTTCAGTTAAAAAGTAAAGCCAAAGTTCTCAAATGTAAAATACAGTCTAAACACAAGCAACCATTTACATGGACCCCAGGAAGAGTAGCTGTTGCATTGTAACAGCTAAATAAACAGTAAACCATGCAATAACTTTCTCTAAATAAAATAGAGTCTAGGATTGGATAATTCATGAAGTAATCAAATAAAAGGTAGAGAGATTACAAATTTGGGATATCCTAATAGACCACGTAAGATTCAGATTCTTTATTATCCAGGCTATTCAAAGCAGGACACAAAACTCAACCTAAAGCGTCTATTTTTGGGGATTGTTTGGTTGTATCTGTGACCACAGAGGAGGAGGGTGATGCAGGGGTTGAAGGGGCGGCGGAGGTCGTGCGCTGTGGTCAGTGCTCTGCGAGTAGCGGCGTCAATGAGGGCTGGCGGGTTGGGAGTGGGGGGACCAATTATTTTAGGGAGATATATTTGTTATTTTCAGGAGCTTGTTTCATAAACACATTGTCTGTGGTTATTGTTTCTTGTCCACTTCTGTACTGTCTGCTATCCAATAAAAGCAAAAATGCCCAAAAACTTATCTTAAAATTTGACCCAGTATTCGGTACTTGGTGCATATAACTGTTTAGTAATCGGTGCTGCAGACGCATTTCAGTTGGTACCGATAAGTCGACTTAAAGCTCTTTGAGTGCTGCAAAAAGTCAGTGCTGACTTGAAGGAAATTATTACCTTTTCCTAGCTTTACCCAAGTGTCTTAGAAACCTAAAGCTACAATGTTTGCCCTCTAACAAGCAGGAGGTATGACTTGAACGCACTTTTCCATTGAATTTTCTTGCAAATTAAATGACAAAATAAGTTAATTACCCTCCATAACCACACATAAAAGCATTTTCTGATCTAATGCCAGAATCTGCAAGTTGACCTTTTGATGCGATTGTTTGTCTGTGCCTTCCAACTTGTTACAACTTACAGTTAAAATAATGAAAAAAAGTTTTGAGTCTCTTGTGCAACATTGGGTTGATTTTTGGATGTCTTCCCTTGTGGCTCTATAAGAAAGACACATTACAGTATTTCCTCCTAACAGGTTTTAGCAGTCAGAATGTATTCTGTAGCTGAAAGGTTATTAGTTAAGGTTGCAACTAATTAATTGATTCATTTAGTTGTAGATTAATCAGATTTTTCAGGTAATCAGTTCCCCAGAGCGTTATTTAAATACATATATTGCTTGTTTTGTGCCCATAACAGTCCAAAAAACCCCCAATGATTATGATAGAATAAAGCAAAGCAAAGAAGGAAATGCTCACGTTTGTGAAGCTGGAATCACTGTATGTTTGGCATTTTTACTTGATAAATTAATGACCATTCAGTTATTCAAAGAGGCCATTGTTTCAGCACATGAAGACCTGCACTGTAATTTAAGGTATGAGAGCAAAACAAGAGAGCAAATAGAATATAAAATAGTGATCAAAGCAAATTCATTCAAATCTGAACAAATTGATATTAAAATACTTGAAATGTCTCTATGTTTCCAGTTCCCAGGTTCATTCCAAGTCCATTAAATTCCAGAGTGGCTGCATGTATTCATGTGTTTTCCTGCTGATAAGCCCTGTGAGAAAATACCGAGCGAGTATGAAAGACAGACAGAGAGACATTCAGAAAGCAGGAGATAAATACAGGGGCTGATAGAGTCGAAAAAGAGACGCGTGGTCTCATCGTCCGGCGTTACAGACGGCGCTTCATGCCGTCACGCTGCTGCCCTCTGCGAGCCCGTGTTCCGCTTGAAAATGAAATTCTCAAAAGGCTTTCACTCCCTTGAAATCATGTTTCAACCGCAGGGCAGTGGGGCATACAAACAGGTTCACTCACAAAACTCATTGTTGTGGACTGTCATAGCTTTTTGTGCCGGATTATAGGCTGCTTTTAGAGGTTTTTTCCAGCCGAGGAAACACTATAAATCCAATTAGGTAAAAAATAAGAGCCCGCTCATCAGTCAGTATTTGTAAAGCGGGAGAGAAATGTGTCTTATTTGTTGTCTTTCTGGGTAATTCAGGGGATTTGCAGACTTTTCAAAGCCTGTTATAACCCTGTGCAGCAGCCTGTCGCACAAGCTGCATGTAAGTTCAAACTGAGCTTAGCTACAACCTCAATTATTGCTACTAAAATAAACACGGCTGACCCCAGAGATCACCTCCAAGTGTTCCTGAGATATACCGTTCACAAGAGTGGGATCGACGTGAGGTTATCGTGACATTTGACCACCAAAACCTAGTCATTTCATCCTTGAGTGCAAGTGGTCATCTTTGCCCTTTAGGAAGAAATTCCCTCAAGGCGTTCTTGGGATATCAGAACGTCTCATGCATATGGCGCCAATTGGAATCCAGGGTGGGAATGGCAGAGCCCGCCACTAACTTAATGTTAAAGGAGCTTTGTGCAAGATTTTGGTTGTTAGTTTGCAAGTCATTCGTTTAATCACCTGAAAATAAGAATTATTGTGTGTTTGTTACCTTACAATGAGCTGTTTATCTACAGAGGGCGTTGGTCCTCCTCCACAGAGGCCGCCATGTTGCACGCTATGTTTCAAAAGTAATGCTTGGACAAAGCAAGCACTGGCTCTTTGTGTTTCTGTTTTGTGCAAGTTTCACGGCCACCATAGTTTCTCCTTGAAGTTTGCAAGTGGGAGTGCTTGCAATCTGCCACTAAATCCTCCACGCTGGTCCTTTAAGGGACATATAATTGTGTTTTGGTGATTTCTTCACAATAAAAGCTGCCGTGTATTTCGCCAGTTGAATACTTTTAATGTAATGCAGCAGCGGGTGGAAATTTTCAGCATTGCATTCGCTCTAACTTCATACTGCTCATACTGTATTTTTATTTAGGTATTTTCAGGGAAAATGCTTACTGATCAACATTGCTGTGAATGTGCCAGAAGGCTAACACTTTGGCTAACACTTTACAGTGTAAAGAGAGGGAAAAGCCATTAAGCAGATATCACTGAGGTCAATTTACTAACAGTCACAAGGGATTTACATCCTGCTGCTTACTTCATTTGAATCCCAAATGCGTGTGATGCCAGTTTGAATCAAAGGTGGGAATGGCGGACCCCGCCACTAACTGAATATTGTTACATTTAAGGGTTAATTTTCTGAAAACATGCAGACCATGAATAGTATCAAAAATCGGCTTTGGTTTCTTGAAAATCTTAAGGATTATGACTGTTAACAGATGAAGATTTCTTTAAATAGAATTTCACTCATTTCAGACATTTCACTGGCCATCAGGATTCCCAGGGCGCCAACACAGCCGAGCAATTTCTATCACAGCTACTTCACTCACACAAAATGTCATGGTTTGACTGAGCTAGCAAGCAGAGACTTAGTGCAAAAACATGTTTTTTTCTCTTAAGTGAAGATAAGACAGCGAGAGAGAGTTGTTGTAGTGCCAGACAGAGAATATGCACACATACACGCACCTTCACACACACATCGTCGGGCTAAGCAGCACAGAAATTACACTGACATGAAATATGGCGAGGGGAAAGATGTGCAGTTTGTCCTACATAGGAACATATTAGATACACGGACACTCAAAGCAGGCAGTCATATTTCATTTCCAGTTTCCATTTCCTTTCGGGGGGGACGTGCTATCTACCTGCAGGGCATGTGACACGGGCGTACAGTAAGCACACACACGTAGAGGCAGAGAAACAAAGATAACAAGGATAACAGACAAAGAGATCTCGACAACAAGAAAGCGAGTGTGATGTGTGTTCTTCCAGAGTGAATTACCAGAAAAAGGCCAGCAAGCAGAAGAAGCACAAAAAAGAAAAAAGAAAAAAGGCAGAGGTGAGAGGAAGGGAAACAGTTGCAGCCCTGTGGGCTACCCAGACAGAAAGAGGAGGAAGTGTGGCTATTTGCCTTTTCTTCTTCTCCCACCATCTGCCTCTGCGATTCTCTCATTTACTTAATTAGAGTGCTGCGTCTCAAGGCCGCTGCTCCCAAATGGCATCAGCTGTGCGTGTGTGTGTGACTTAGCATGTGTGCACATACCTCAGGCGTGCATGAGCATGAGAGCGTGTTTATTAATGGTGTGTGTGTGTGTGTGTGTGTGTGTGTGCAGCTGCAGGTGTGTACTCGTGTTCGCGTTTGGAGGGCTAACCTAAAGCCGCTCTTGTTCAGAACAGGGAAAGCAGGTGATTGTAGCGCCCACTTCCATCAACAAAATCCGGTATTATAGTAAGAAAAAAATGAGCGGTGACCTGCATTTGACCATTTCAGCTTTCCTCTAACATTTCACACTTTATAAAGACTTTAAGCTCTCCTAAGCTTTTTGTAATTAATTATCCCGATCTACTCTAATCTCAACTTTCCACAGATTTAGAGTAACATTGTTTTGTTCCTGGACATTCTTACATTGACTTTGTCATTCTGCAATGTGTTGCTCCTCTTTATGTTGCTGATAACAGGCAACATTTTCGAGGGATAGTTAGGATTATTTGAAGTGGACTTGTATGAGGTACTTATGAATGTATTAGCTGCAGCAGATGGCGGTCAGCGCGCCCTTAGCTTGGAGAAGGAGCTGGGAAGCTAAGCTGTGGATGAGAACAGCAACAAAAGGTTATTTTTAGGCACTAAATAAAAGGTCCACTTAAAAAAAAATCTTAAATAGTTTAAGTGTGCGCTATATTTAGGGTATTTTCACTACCTTACTTTGCTGTCAGATGGTCTTTTCTGGCAGGAAACAGCTGTTACCCCTCTCTCCAAACCAACCAAACTCAATTGGTGAAGTAATTTTACCTCATTGAAAAAGGGAGTTGCTGGTTTATCACTGCCTTAACCACTTAGTTTGTGTTATTGTGTGACTTAAGTGAATCCAAATGATCCTTTTTGAAATACAGAAGTCACACCATACCATAACAAACAGATTGAGGCAGTTGTAGACAACTCCTGTGTTCTGTCAGGTGAAATGACTGATTTTCCCTTTGGAGTTTGGTTGGTTTGGAGAGAGCAATATTTGGCTTGTTAAACGGCAATTTTCCTGTCAGAAAAAGCTGTCCAATGGTAGCACAAAGCAGAGGAAATATCCTTACTATAGCATACACTTGAACTGATATTGATTTTCTTTGTGTGGACTTTTTTTTAAGTGTCTTAAATGCCTTTTTGTTGCTGACCCTGGTCACAGCAGTTCATTGCTTAGCTTATGTGCCGGTGCCCCCCTCTGCTTCTCCTAACTGACAGCGTGCCAACCGCTGCCAAATAAGTCTGAATTATCCCATCAATGCAGCAGTGAAAAAGTAAGAAGAAAAACATTATGTTTACTTATTAGCAAAAACATGCCCTGTGGCTAATTCACCTTTGGAATTAACTGGATTGAATGAGGGCGAAATAAATCCCTGCTCTCTCAGAGGAGTGGAGGCTGTCATTCCAGCAGATTAATGCCTACGGTTTTGGAGTATTGGTCTAATTTTGGGGTGTTCACATACAATTATGTGTAGTTAATGCAACTAAGTTCCCTTTGTTCCTTCCATCTGATTACCTCTCATTCACCTTATTTGATGTCTACGCAACTGACAGCTCCTGTTCCCCTGCAGAGTTCCCCTTTCTAAATGTGAGTTCAGCCTGCACGGTCAGCCAATAGACACACATCAAACGCCTTCACTGACTCTACATATTTTATAGTTAAACTTCATTAGTGTTAATAAACAAAGTTAATATAAATGAAATTTAGTGCGCAGGTACAAGAACATTTAAAATACCAGTGTCACAAGTCATTTTAATTCATGCACCCTTGTAAACTTGGTCGTTTTATTGTCTCTGGCCCTGTTTACACCTGGTAATAAAATGCATCTAACTCCCCTGCTAAACACATACATCAACAGTAGTAACTTGGCCAACGTGCTGACGCACAAACACACATAATGTTATATACACAGAGAAAAACGATGAATAACGTTTGTAAAACTCTGGCTGTGACAAATAATAAAGATTTCAGCCACCAGAATTTTACAAAGTTTAGAATGTGTCTCCAAAAAACTTTTTTTGAAGGAAGTTTCGAGACTTTCTCCATGGACAACAAAGAAAATCAAATTTGTCATGTTGTACTATGTAAAAATGTTGTCTTCTTTTACTAAGTTAGTGTAAATGGTGAAATCCGTTGAAAGTGTGTGTTCAAACACCTCGCTGCTGAAGGCTGGCAGGAAGGACACACTTAGACAAGCAGACATGAACTGACAGAATGTTCACATCAAACAACTTGATGTATTGCATTTAATGCTGAATTTACAAGAAGGTTTGCCAAGTTTATTCAATTTCTCCTCAAACATTTATCTTCATCATAGTGAACCAAATGGAAGTCGCACAATATCTGGTTCCACTCAAAGTTTCTGCCTCTTAAAAAGAAGTTTTTCCTCGTCACTGTTGCCTTCATGCTTGCTCTTGGTGGGACTATTTTGTCTCTGTAAATAATATCAAAAAGAGTACGGTCTAAACCTGCTCTATATGAATAGTAACCTGACTTAACTTCTGTTTGAATTTGGCCTGACACTTAGAAAACTTGACTTGACTTGACTTGACTGGAGCAGACAACATCAGTACGTTGTCCGTCAGGCAGGCCAGACCACCTCTGAACATGGTCTGAGTGATCGAATCTCAATGCATCTTGGGTGCACACCTGTGCTTAGTGCTGACCACACCACGCGAGACGCATATTAATGGCAGGTGGAAACGGGGCCTCTATCTACTCTGCTCTATAGATAGGCATATATATAGACAGACAGAGTATTTTCAGCAATTTCTTTTCAAAGAATTACACTGATAGTCGGTGGAAAAGCCTTGAAAAACAACTTTCACGCAATTGTTCAACCCTACATTCATTCATTTTGACCTGAGCTAATAAATGCCTATTAGATTGCTTCCTGCAACCAAGGTGACCCTCTACACTTTAAATGAGCAAAAACATAGACATTTAAACTAGAATTGCAATGAAAATAAACCCGCATTGCAGGTTTTACAGCCTTTTTTACTGTAGCTGCGTGTAGGGAAGAGCATCCATCATATCTGTGATAGAGGACACTGACTGGCTGATATCTGATATTTAATAAAAGGCCAATGTCTGCAAGATAAAATGGCAAACCAATATGTCTAAGCTTATATAGTGTGACTGTTAGGGCTTTTATATAGCTAACTGCGTGACTACTTTTCTTGCAGAATTGTGCAGAAAAAAGGTTACCGGCTCATTCAGCACAATGAAATTTGATATAGTAATCAACAATAGAAGCTTTATTGTAATTATGCAAATGAGCAAATATGTATCTGACCAATCACAGTGCTTGGCTCAAATTGCTGATTGTATACTGATTGTTGGTCACAGTTGGGGTTCCGTTCTTGAACCGACAATAGTAGCGAGTCGCCAAACAGTCGTCTCTGCTGCATTCAAGTGATTTCTCAAGTGCAGCAAGGAAAGCAGACATAATCAATTGTTGTCTTGAGTGCTGCTGCCACTTTTGAGATTGTAATCATGCTTTGGCACTCGTTGAGAGGAGCGATCCAAGTGCACACACACACACACACGGAGGATGCAGTCCTGCTCGGGCTGGCGTGGGATGGACAAGACTGTAAGCTGCCACTCACTCCCCCTCTCCTCTCTGAGTCCTCTGACGGGTATCAGCTCCTGCATCTCTCCGTCTCCGCTTCATCCGCCTGCAAGTTTGTTTTTTTTTTGACTGGCATGAGCAGAGGAAGAAAGGGGAGGGAAAGTCAGCAGTGCCGAAAGCTGACATGGCATTCTAAGTTTGTAACTGTGCTGTGTTGCTGTTTCGCAGCGCAGCGCTTCCAGGCTGAGCGCTCTTTGTTGTGTGACATCAAACATATAAGAAACCACATTCGCGCTCCTTTATTCCCCTCGCGAACAAGTTCAACTCGGCAGCTCCTTCAACCATATACATGCCACAGGAGACCGCATAAACCTTCATTCAAGGCAAATGGGGGGGGAAAAGGAAAAAAAACTCTTCTAGGGGAAACATTATGAGGGTGTTAAATTTCCGCCACACATCTGAACCATTTAACTTTTGAACTTAATGAAGGCCTTTTATCACCTCTGAGAGCCGCTTTGGTTTGTTTTCCCCCCTCCGATTTATATTCCTGCAAAAGAAGCAACTTCCCCACAGCCCACGTCAGAGTTTTTCTATCTGGAGCAGTCCGCTATCGCAGCTATCCTGAAAGTAAATGTAGTAGAAAGGGCGGAGGGAGGAAAGCGCTAACGAAGCTTTGTAAGAAGAGATGGTGATGCAAGGCCCCCAGTTTTATCAGTGGGAGGGCTGCGGTAATCGGCTATCTAGGGGAGCGAGGCGGCGGGGGGTCCCTAGTTATCAAGACAGCTTTGGAGACTTGCAGAGAACCTGCAACAATGGAGAAGAAAGTGTGTGTGTGTGTGTGTGTGTGTGTGGAAACAGACAGTAAAAGTGAGATAACCTCCATTTTTAAACTTCTTTTCTTTCTTGTTTAAAAGTCATTGCAGCTCTGGGAGGAGAAATGAAGTAATTAATTATTTTGACACGCAGTGTTTGCTCACAGCCAGTCAGGTTTTTGTAGATGAAATCAAAGTTAATTTTTCAGTAATGAAAGCCTTTTTGACACCAAAATGGAGACAAGGTTTCAAGAGCTTTCACCAGTGTGTAAAAAAAAAAGAGGAGAAACTGTGCACTTAGTTTTTTTTTTTTTTTTTTTTTTTTAGAGCATCTGGCGCTGCTTCAGTTTGACATTGCAAATGAAAAAGTTCATTTTTGTGTTTTATAAAAGGCTGAGTTATTAGGTGGACATTTGTTGAACAATGTGAAAGGAGCAGAGAGTACCACCATTAAAGGGATAGTTCAGATCTTTTGAAGAGGGGTTGCTTGAAGTACGTTGCTTTGCTTCTTAATAAGGGCACTCCAGCAGCTTCTCCATACCGGGGGCGTGCCGACCGCCATCTACTGTAGGTAATACACTGACTATGGATAAGTACCTCATACAACCACACTTATATTGGATTGCAATGGAGATATTATTTCATCCTTATCTGCAACTTACTTTCTAAATGATTTGTTCCATCTATAAGATGTCAGATGTCAATTATGTCCAGCCTGAGTGATGTTTTTATACTCCTTGTTTTGTCCAACAAGGAGTTCAAAAGCTTGCAAGATGTTAACTGATTTTCTCTTGATGAACTGATCATTTAGTCTCCCTTGATCCTAATGTTCAATATGTTCCAAACAGTCATGACTTTGGTATGAAATAGCTAAATATGCTGCGTTTTATGAACTTAAGAGCTGTGAGGAGACAATAGTGGGTACAGAAGTCGTGTATTTAGGAAGCAGGCCTCTTCAATCTGTGAACAAATGACTCGATTTAACACAGGTTTAGGCAACAAAACTACTTGGTAAGGGTCAACAATAGGTATGTTTTGGAAGTCACATGATGTGTAGTAAGTCACAAGACTCAAGTCAAGTAAGTCATGTGACTCATGTAACCTTTTGTCACCTAAAACTGTTGACTTTTGGTTTCATACAGGACACAAACCCTTCCTTGTGCCTTTTTGACCCATCTATCCATCCATCCCACATTCTCCATATGTGGACTTTCTCACTCTTTATACTGCGTCACCTGACATTCGCTATCAGCGGCATTTGGGCGCATCTGCTGTCCAAAGAATTTAATGGGAAGAATCTGCATATTACCTGCATGCAGAATTGGACTTTGGCATATGCAGTGCATGCACTTTGAAAGTCTAAAGTCATGTTATTTGTATGCAGATTATGGGACTGCAGAGGGATGTGCTGCAGGGCCGCTTTGAGACGTGACATTTTGATAAATTCTTTTAAAACTCTTTGTCTCCATTGGAAACCATTGTACATGCTGTGAATCCAGCTCTACCTGCTCCAAACTTTTCAGAAACATGATCTGAATATATTTGTGGGAGTATTCCTTTACAAGAGAGCACCGGATGATTATATAGAGCCACCTGATTAGTTTGAAGAAAAACAAAAACAATCTATCGCATTGTGTTGTTTGCAGTTCCTTGCCCTTTATGTAAATGATGTGCTTGTGTTTATACATGAGGCATTTGAAGGCTGTTTGTACATATATATCACAGACTCATAATTTACTACACAGAGGCACAAATTAAAACTAATCATCACATTAACACCGAGTATATAAACTGCATTCAGTAACAGACTGCAGCTGCATTCCTATCACCTCAGACTCACAAACGCCTCTCTTTCAGTCGCTTCCACACTCGGAGGCGATGAGAGTACAACACCGATATAAAACTATACAGGCGCATAAAACACTTACTGCTCATTTCCCTGTGTGTGCCTGTATAATGAGCATCTGTGCTTTTTTTATGTAACGTTATTACCTTTAACAGCGCACCTGTCTGTTCTGCGCCTCAGATAAAGAACGGAGATTTGCTTTTTTTGGAAGCCCTTTTAAATGCCAGCCGGCAATGGGCTTGGTGGGTAGTTAGCAAGAGGAGGAGTGACACACACAAACACACACACGCACGCACATACACACTTGCACGACAGAAAACATTCTGTTGGGGAGAATAGTGCTGCTAATTAGTGGAATTAGCCACAGATCAAAAGGTTCAATTAAAAAGTGGTGTTGTAGCGTGGAGGCAGCGGGCCTCATTTGCATCACAACACATGTTCGGTGCGGACGAGGAAGACTGATGGATGGATGGACAGACAGAGAGGACGCTACAATATGGCGTGCACCTCGCAGGCATGCAATGAATGGCTGAAACAGACAGCAACATATTACATATTGCAAATATATAGTAGGAAACCAGGTTAAAGGGGTAGTTTACCCAAATTACCAATGCATAAAATTGTTTTCTGCTGCCAACCCAATACAGTGGACTTTTCCAAGAACAATATCCCAGTTACTCAACGTTTCCATTTTCATTGGAACTACAAGACTGAGAATAATAAAACTTGATACCACTAGGACTGAGTGAGAACTATGTACACAAGCTAATTCAGATGAACTGGCCCTTTAAATTGATTCTAAATGTGATTGTATCCCTTTCAGAAGCTTTGTAATCCAGCCTTGAACTGCAGGGATGTTGTTGTTGTTGTCATTAACATGCTGTCAGCCGTCTGTTGGCGGCTGTGTTCCTGACTTTTGGCATTACACGATTGAATAATTTGAGATTGACCCTTCAAAATAAAATTTGCAGTGATGATGGTAATTAGCTCAACTGCACGGTAAGCATCATATGACCGGTAATGCAGTTATCGTCACAGCCCTAATTTATAGAATATACACATGTCTGCAAACACACTTAAACACGCACACAAACACACACACACACACA
>JAJHUR010136714.1:0-15764 GCA_027495735.1 Lutjanus campechanus
AGAAGGTAGAGGCACCAACTGCTGGACTATGTCCTTCCATACTGGTGTGATTCTTCAGTGAGCAACAGCTACCACAGCTATCATGATTGGACAACCTTCATGCACGTTGGGGGTATTGTGTGTTAACCTGGTAACATATACAAAATGAGCAACTTCATGTCACAATCCTCCATAATAATCAGATTGGTGGTTGTGACACCCACAAAAACAAAAAATCCATATTAACAAAGTCAGGGCATTTCTGAAGCTTGATGGTTAAGAACAAGACTGTGGTACAAAAGTACAACAAAATTTAAAAAAAGGGTTTTTGTGTGTCTGTGTGTGTCCAATCGGAAGTCATGTCCAAACACACTTCACACACACACAAAATCTATTCTAAGGCAAATTATATCATTGGTTCAGGCAATGTAATGTAAATACCAGTTCTCCAGTCTAAAATACAGCCCTCACTTCTCATCATGCTTACTGCTTACTGATGTTACATAATGCAAATGTAAATGCAAATGAGGCAACTTTTACATTTCTGGAGGCCAGCTGAGGATGAGGCCAGGATGAGAACCACCTAACCAGAAAAGCGTGAGTGCAGATCTCTGCTGGTTGTGTCTGTTTCCAGACATAACCAGCAGTGATTCTTATCTAGATGTATGCAAAAATTTTAATAGTGTTTATAGTATAGTGTCAGTTTTTTTTAAGATCCACAGAATATCACGATACTGTTTTTGAAAGCCCTCAATAGACCTGTGGTCTCCAGCCCTTTGACCTCTACTTTTGGTTTTCCTGAAGAATTCACCTGTTTCACTTGAAAGGTAAATTCTCAGACTTCATCGCAAGGATCAAAAGCCTCCTTCTTCTTACAGTATTCTTGGCTGAAAGACTAAATGCCCTTCCTATACTTTAATTAAGTATAAGGGTTGTTCCAAAAATTTTAAAAACTGGGATCCTATCGTATGTCAATGCTATTCCTTCTTTAGAAGATTAGAACAATATTTTAAGTCATTTTACAAAGTAAATGGAATTATTTTTGTAAGATTGGGTATGCAACTGGTTGTGTAGCCCTAAGTGCAACTCACTCTGAAATTTCCAGAACTTCTTTGAGTTTGTCCCACAGGTATGCTTTTTGGTTGGTTTTTCTGTTGTTTGTGTGATCATGTCTCTCATGTCGGGGAGGTGGGAGTGTTGACTTGTATACTGTGTTTTTGTGCATTTCTAAAAATGAAACACTGGATGACATGTTGCACTTTGGATGTATGTTATGTAGTCACAACCCAATAAAGATAGATGTGGGGGAAAAAAGATGTGTAGAAAAGTGTAATGGTATTGTATAAAATTTGAAAAAAAAAAAGTTGATTGTTGAGTCTCATTGCCAGGTTGTCAAATACTCACATGTTGGATGGGAGGTTTTAATCACAATTATAATCCAAACCACCCCTCTGCTTTTGAGTTTTATACCACCCATCTACTGGTTCAGCACTGTTTTTACCTCTTAGGGCCTGATTATACTCCCAAACAAACATGTACACGACCAACTGTGGATACCACATCCACCCTTTATTTCTGTTTACTTTCCAGAATCCACAGGGTCTCATGGACGATAACAGCCTGCTGGTTTTGACTCTGTGCTGTTCCCATCATGTCTCACAGTGTGGCAGTACCAGTGGTTCTGCTTCAGTTGGTCTCCAGCTGTTTCACACAGCTTATGAACCTTAATTCCCTGAAGGTTATGTCCATTCTCTAACTGACCAATGAAGGCATCAAAGTTAATCAGTCTTATGCAAACCTGCAAACCTAAGTAGTGAATTCAGAGGGTCCATGCAGTTGAAAAAGGCCATCAACACCATCCAACAACAAGCAATGAAACAAAGATTGTTATCACTGAAAATAATTGTGCTGTTGTGTCATGTTTTCTTCCAGGATACATTCTTCATAGACACTGTGTGATAAAACTGGTTTAACTTGCAGACACAGAGCAAACATTTTCTTCATGCCAAAAAAATATTAAAAAATAAGATTATTGTTGTACTTGCCAGTAATTCAGCTCAAGCTTGAATTTTCTTTCCTAAAATTCGGAACCATTTCTTGAAAACTCAAAAATTAATTCAATCCTTAATTTTAAGAATATGCACATAATTAATTAATTATTTGCTGACGTAGACTTTCTGTCAAAAGCTTTATTCTCAAATTCTGAGTGTTCAGTTTGAAGGTTCATTGACAAGCCGGTCAAACTGGGTCTACATTGTATGACAGGCAGAAAAGCCCTTACATTTCCCCCAGCTTACAACAGGCAGATCAACATTCTGGTGCCAGGCTAAAGATCATTGAATCATTTCCAATGACGCCTCTGAGTGAGGAACAAGGAAGTAAACAAAGTATGAGCGTTGTGGGTGTCAGTTTCTTTTAACAGTGAGATATGACCAGAGCTGGCTTGCAAAACAGATGCACAGTTCACTGTGAAGAGAAGTGACGATGGCTGGACACGTAAGTAAAATGATACATTAAAATGTTATATACTGTATATTAAAATGATTACAATTAAAATTTTAAATTTTAAAAAGGGAAACATATGTTGAACTTCATATGTTTTAGATGTATTCTTAGGAATGTAAAAATAACTAGCAACTACAACAGTGGAATAAAAGGTTTAAAAACAGTGCAAGGATTAAAAACATATAAACTGTTGTTTTGACTTGCCAAACTTTAGTTTTCTTGTGTGCTTGATGCACTGTCGGGTGATTTAATCTTCTAGGTCCAGGAAGTTTCTTCATAGAAATGCTGATAACTCACCCTCATGTTTACACCAACAGTCGTCTGAAATCATCAGTGAGATTATTAGAGGAACTTTGAAATGAATTGAAATACTACAGTATAAAACATAACCTCTGATGGTGCCACTACAGATAAATATCAGCCGTAGAAATGTCTGCTTTCTTTGGTAGAAAGAAAATAGTTCCCACTAGAGGTGGAAACTGAGTACAAGTACTGAACTTCAGTAGATTTTTCAGGTATCTGTGCTTTACTTGAGTATTTAGTTGTTTTTTTTGACAACGTCTGAACAAAAATATCTGTACTTTCTGCCTCTTACACTTTCAAAATAGGTTCTTTACTTAAGTTTTAATGCATTTGAGGGGAATCATTGATTATGTTTATTTATTTCTCAGCATCAAGACTGATTTCAACTTAAATGGACGGGACAAAAGGTTTAACACTAAAAACTACAAAAAAGATGTAACAAGACAAAAAACACGTAACAAGATGAAAAAACAAGGTTAAAGATGCAACGAGACAAAAATGACGTAACAAGAAGAAAAATGTCTTAACAAGATGAAAAATTAACACATAAAAAAGACGTAATAACACTAAAAACTACGTAAAAGACATAACAAGATGAAACAGACAAGAGGCATGTTTTTAAATTATATGAAAATGCTCTGCAAGAAGTAATAAATTGTGTCTGATATGTTTTTTTCAGCAAAGTTCAAATATCTTATTAAAGTGGCTTACACCTTGTCTTCATTCAGTATTCAGGATTCTTGCAAACAGTCCCTGCCCTCTCCACACCCTCCAATCCTACCCTTACGTAGCTGCACCTGGCTTCTCCTCTGGACTGGGCATCACCACTAATGATCCGTGCCACCTTGTCAATTAACAGGATTGTTTTTGTTAGCTTTATGACATCATATACCCGCCTGACTGAATCTTTTTTTTGAGACTGCCCTTGAAGTTTCAAAGCTTGTTTGAAATCAATGTTTCAATGTTTGAAAAAGGAATATTGTTTATAAAGTAGGGGTGAAATTATGTCTTATGGTGTCCTTAGAGTAGCATGTCTGTGACCCTTTCACAGATAATTAACTCTGTGCAGCCGTACCACAAAACTGGAAAAAGAAATTATTATGTACAAAACAAATGGCATGCTGTCCCTACATTAGGGACACAACATGGATGAGTACAAAAATTTACAAGCGAGTATATCGGTTTCACATGCATGTAAAAAAAAATTGCTACTACCGTGGATGTCACCATTTGGATGTTACAACTAAAACTAATTTACAAATATTTACCTAATAGACAAATGCTCAAAAAATGGGGCATACAACAGTGCATCGATTTTGTGAAGAAGAAGAGGAGTAAAGTATTCATCTCTTGTAAGGAAGCGGCATTATTCTGGATTAAAACTGAAGAATTAATTTCTGTGTATAAAACATTTTTTTATTGTTGTCCTTTGACTGTATTGTTCGGAGATTTGAGGGATGAGGAGGATGGGAAAGACCTCAATAACATCATCACTAAGATGGCAAATACATTTGTTTTTAGAGCCTCAACGAGACAGCAAATGAACACTGAATGTTACAAAATATTTCTGAAGAATCAGTGGGTTCTTGAGAAGAATGTAAATAGAAATAAGGAACAGAATTTAAATTTTGAACGTGGATGGGGGCACTTTGAGCCAGGGTGAAATTCCTGTTCCTGAAATTCATGATTTGATGTTTGATTGTTTCAGAGAACAATGATGAGATTCATCATCAGTGTTGGGATCCTTTTTCAAGGCTGTGATTCAGATGTAAAATGCAGGAATGACGACGGAAACGAGGTGGACTGGTTAGTGGAAAATTTCAACTGTGGCAATTTATATTTTACCTTTCTCAATACCAGCTCAATACATAATATATATTTATCTTTGTATCATCAGGTATATTTTATACAAGTTACCCGAAGAGACTGGTGACGGTTTGACGTATCTGTACATGGATGAAAACATGAGCGGATGGACACTGAGCACAAAGAAAATCAACAGTAAATCTGGAACTCTGGCAAACACCCTGAAACCTCTTTTTGACTTCTACGACAGAAAAGTACTGAATTAGAGGATCTCTTTCACAGCTCAGTGTTTCATTCAGGACTCTGATTGATGAGTTTCCTGTTGTGTCGTTGCAGACTGAAGGCTTTGGATACATGATCTATAGTGACCAACCTGCAAATTCTAAGAATGCTGGTCCATCATTTGGCCACAGTAAAGGTTGGTGCAGCAATGATCCATTTTATTATGTTTGAAGTCATAAACATCCCACTGAAACAAAGTTCTGTTTCTGTTGTTTTCTACTGTTTTACATGTTAAAGGAGTCGTGATGTTGGACAGACAAACAGGAGTTTGGCTCTCACACAGTACACCAAGATTTCCAACATATCAGAGTAAAGACTTCTGGCCAAACAGTGGAACTGTTTTTGCTCAAATGTTTATGTGTGTGACTTACCCCTACAATCAATTTAAAGAAATAGGTAGGTTAATGTCAGTTTTATTGCCATCTTGCTTTAGTTGTATTTTTGAAAGTTATTAGCCAGAAGAGACAATAATACAATTATATTTTTTTAAATCTTAATTCTCAGGTTTGCAGCTCAAGTACATCCATGTTTATTCTTATGACTTTGTCATCCCGACAACTTTTCACAATGAGCTGCGATGTGTTGCACAGCGAAGCTGCTACCCAAAGAATGCACCCTGGTTTAGTGTGAAGACGCTGACTTCAATGAGCGGAAAAAAGTTCTCAAGTGTTGCAAAATACACACGTTTTGGGGATGGTAAGTGTTTGTACCATACATTTCAGGATTCAAGTGTTAACATGTCACGTTATGTTGATGATAAAACGGTCAAAGTCTTTTAAAAGAGCTAAATTAGGAACATGATTACATGTTAATTCTCCTTGCAGTGACAAGCTGTCTGTACTGCTGAGACAACAAAATGCCCTCTGTCTATCACTGCCCTTTTCTTTTGTTTGCAGTTTTACTTTTCTTATGTGTGTACAAAATATATTTCTAAAAGTGTTTGCTCTTCATTTTCACAGTTAATGGTGTTGTGTTCTGTTTTGTTCTCTATTCTTTGTAGATCTCTACTCTGGCCTGATTGTAAACCATCTGGAGCAGAATCTGTATGTGAGGTTCTGGGGAAGGGGGAAGTCTCCAAGTTTGCCTTCTAACTGCAGCAACAGCATCCATGTGTACAATGTGAGAACAGTAAGGCTGATTGGAGAATCCTTCAATAATTCGTTTGATCACTCCAAGTGGTGTGTGACACGTGATGGTGGTTTGACCTGCATAGCTGATATGAACAGGCAAGTGAGTCAGATGAAAAGAGGTGGAGGAGCAATATGCACCAATGATATTAAAGTTGGGCAGGCTTTCTACACACTGATCACAGAGCATGAACTATGTAAACGTCCACGTCCACCATCTGATGCTCATCACAGTGAGCTTTAAAAAGTGTAGCCGTACTATCAAAACCAAAAAAGTTGACTAGAACCTGATATCACTTTTAAATGCTGACTACGTCACTATATATTCAGAGTTCAAATTGTTGGGTGCTTAATAAAGTTTTAAACATTATATTTTGGTGTATGTTAACCCCTGTCTTTTGGGCCCCTTGATAATGATTGAATTATTGAATGATAATAATAATAATAATAATAATAATAATAATGATAATAATAATAATAATAATAATAATAATAATAATAATAATGATAATAATGGAGGTGAAACAGGAGATGAAATAGTGAATCCAGCATAGATCTATCAGTCTGTCACTGTAAACGAGACTCCAGTCTACATAAACATCCTGCATGTTAATGCAAATCTTTCACATCACGTCAACATTTCTGTCTCGCTCTGCTGTGATCACACTTTGTTTTAATCAGCTGACAATGTGAGCACCGTTATCTCTCTCAGGAGTGAATGTTGCTCACATTTAGGTCAATTAATCGCAAACTAATCCGTTCATTTTACCGTTATGAGCATGTTCAATGAATGCAGATGTGTATAAGAGACAGTTTGAGGGATGAGGAGGATGGGAAAGACCTCAATAACATCATCACTAAGATGGCAAATACATTTGTTTTTAGAGCCTCAACGAGACAGCAAATGAACACTGAATGTTACAAAATATTTCTGAAGAATCAGTGGGTTCTTGAGAAGAATGTAAATAGAAATAAGGAACAGAATTTAAATTTTGAACGTGGATGGGGGCACTTTGAGCCAGGGTGAAATTCCTGTTCCTGAAATTCATCATTTGATGTTTGATTGTTTCAGAGAACAATGATGAGATTCATCATCAGTGTTGGGATCCTTTTTCAAGGCTGTGATTCAGATGTAAAATGCAGGAACGACAACGGAAATGAGGTGGACTGGTTAGTAGAAATTTTCAACTGTGGCAATTTATATTTTCACCTATTCTCAATACCAGCTCAATACATAATATACATTTATCTTTGTATCATCAGGTATATTTTATACAAGTTACCCGAAGAGACTGGTGACGGTTTGACGTATCTGTACATGGATGAAAACACAAGAGGATGGACACTGAGCACAAAGAAAATCAACAGTAAATCTGGAACTCTGGCAAACACCCTGAAACCTCTTTTTGACTTCTACGACAGAAAAGTACTGAATTAGAGGATCTCTTTCACAGCTCAGTGTTTCATTCAGGACTCTGATTGATGAGTTTCCTGTTGTGTCGTTGCAGACTGAAGGCTTTGGATACATGATCTATAGTGACCAACCTGCAAATTCTAAGAATGCTGGTCCATCATTTGGCCACAGTAAAGGTTGGTGCAGCAATGATCCATTTTATTATGTTTGAAGTCATAAACATCACACTGAAACAAAGTTCTGTTTCTGTTGTTTTCTACTGTTTTACATGTTAAAGGAGTCGTGATGTTGGACAGACAAACAGGAGTTTGGCTCTCACACAGTACACCAAGATTTCCAACATATCAGAGTAAAGACTTCTGGCCAAACAGTGGAACTGTTTTTGCTCAAATGTTTATGTGTGTGACTTACCCCTACAATCAATTTAAAGAAATAGGTAGGTTAATGTCAGTTTTATTGCCATCTTGCTTTAGTTGTATTTTTGAAAGTTATTAGCCAGAAGAGACAATAATACAATTATATTTTTTTAAATCTTAATTCTCAGGTTTGCAGCTCAAGTACATCCATGTTTATTCTTATGACTTTGTCATCCCGACAACTTTTCACAATGAGCTGCGATGTGTTGCACAGCGAAGCTGCTACCCAAAGAATGCACCCTGGTTTAGTGTGAAGACGCTGACTTCAATGAGCGGAAAAAAGTTCTCAAGTGTTGCAAAATACACACGTTTTGGGGATGGTAAGTGTTTGTACCATACATTTCAGGATTCAAGTGTTAACATGTCACGTTATGTTGATGATAAAACGGTCAAAGTCTTTTAAAAGAGCTAAATTAGGAACATGATTACATGTTAATTCTCCTTGCAGTGACAAGCTGTCTGTACTGCTGAGACAACAAAATGCCCTCTGTCTATCACTGCCCTTTTCTTTTGTTTGCAGTTTTACTTTTCTTATGTGTGTACAAAATATATTTCTAAAAGTGTTTGCTCTTCATTTTCACAGTTAATGGTGTTGTGTTCTGTTTTGTTCTCTATTCTTTGTAGATCTCTACTCTGGCCTGATTGTAAACCATCTGGAGCAGAATCTGTATGTGAGGTTCTGGGGAAGGGGGAAGTCTCCAAGTTTGCCTTCTAACTGCAGCAACAGCATCCATGTGTACAATGTGAGAACAGTAAGGCTGATTGGAGAATCCTTCAATAATTCGTTTGATCACTCCAAGTGGTGTGTGACACGTGATGGTGGTTTGACCTGCATAGCTGATATGAACAGGCAAGTGAGTCAGATGAAAAGAGGTGGAGGAGCAATATGCACCAATGATATTAAAGTTGGGCAGGCTTTCTACACACTGATCACAGAGCATGAACTATGTAAACGTCCACGTCCACCATCTGATGCTCATCACAGTGAGCTTTAAAAAGTGTAGCCGTACTATCAAAACCAAAAAAGTTGACTAGAACCTGATATCACTTTTAAATAATAATAATAATAATAATAATAATAATAATAATAATAATAATAATAATAATAATAATAATAATAATGATGATGATAATAATGGAGGTGAAACAGGAGATGAAATAGTGAATCCAGCATAGATCTATCAGTCTGTCACTGTAAACGAGACTCCAGTCTACATAAACATCCTGCATGTTAATGCAAATCTTTTACATCACGTCAACATTTCTGTCTCGCTCTGCTGTGATCACACTGCTTTTAATCAGCTGACAGCGGGAGCCCCTTTACTTGCACTTTCATTAATTGCAAAGTGATTCACCATTTACCAAAAAAATTAGCACATTCAATGAACGCTGTTCCTTTAGCGTGTTCATGCGCAACACTGAGTGAAAGAGTGAGCATATAGGGATGGAGCAGATTGTGTTGTGGGTAAATTGGCGGCAAACCATAGAAGTTAAGACAAGAAACTGTCATGGTTTGGGGTTTTTTGTTCAAAATTTCCTGTTTTATTTTGTACTTCTTACCTTCCCTCTTGTTTCTGGTTTCACTTCCTGTCTTTGTCTTTTTCCCTCCTTTTTTGATCACTGATTGTTCTCACCTGTCTCTTACTAGTCTCTCTCTGTATGTTGTCTCGCTTCTGTTCCCTCCTTAGTTGCCAGTTTGTCATTGTCATCTGTGTTTTTTCTGTGTTGTGGTTATGGACTTTTGTCTTGTTTTATTTTAGACCTTTTTGGATTTTGCCTGCTTTTTGTTTGGACTACCTATTCAACCATGTAAGCCTGTGTTGTACATTTACTTTTTGTTATTAAAACTTGAGCTACTCTTGCTCAGCTTCCTTTATAACAGAAGTACCTGGGAGTCATTACAGTTGTTGTTGGGTGGTTGTTGGGTAGAGGCGTGATGTGTCCCCAGGACCATTTGAGGCAGATAACTTGTGCAGCTGAATTTTGGACATTACAGAACCTATTTAAGCCCCAAGCTGGTACACAGAGGAGAAGAGAATTACAATAATCTAGTCTGCAACTGAATGGGAAAGTGAGGGGCATTGTCTGTTCTTCACTTGGGGAAAAAGTTCACCCTATTTTATATGTGGGAGACATTATGGTGCTTTGTTCTACCTCTGGAAGAGGTGTCTCAAAATTTTGGATGCCTTCCCACCGGCCTAAAAGGGGAGATAAAGCTGTGTGTTGGCCCTTGCTTTTACCAAGAATGTTAACATAAAATTATGGAATCATGCACACAATCAATGAGTCAAGTGCGGATGTTTTTGAGCAAGTAACAAGGAAGCAGATGAACTGTGAGAAATGTGGGTTTTGGTTTTACAAGTGAACGTACAGAAACAGCTTCTTACAAAAAAGATGTACACTTTGCCTTGAAGATCTCACAGTGACAGCAAAAAATGGAGAAGCTGAAAAATATAAGTCAAAAGCTGACAGGGTTAAAAAAATTATGCTAAAATAAATGTTAATTAAAATGAAAAAGCAAATACTGTACTAATTTTTTTATTGCTGTTTTCATTATTATCCCAAAATGCTTTATTCTTATTTTTGGTAGTGTTATACTGCTTTGATTATGAAGAAATAAAACTAAAGATGTTTTTTTTAACTACGTTGAAAAGAAGAAATAATTTAAATTGTAACTGTAACAGACAAGTATACATACGTATTACAAGAATATTTAGTTTGTAATTGAATTACATGTAACTCTTATATGTAACTAGTTACTTTGTCACACTGCTAGTAGGCGAGTCTTCTTTAAGCCTAGCAGTTGTTGATGACTTGCAGAGAGGAGTGAGGAGTCAGTATAGGTTATATATAAGCTTTATAAAGGTTTTTCAAGGTTTTTCAAAAATTCAGAATCACAGTAAACATGAGAAATGCTTGAGCATACAGTTATAAATGTGCACAAGAATACTAAGCTGATCGGTCCAGTAGTGTGTGACATTACTGTAGCTGCTGACAAGCTGCAGCCCCGTTGATCACGCATGCACACACACACAGACACACACACAACCGATCTCTTGATAACAAGTATCATGTTCAAGTTTCATAAGATGGTCTCACTATACAGAAATGGCTACATGTCGATGTAGATACTCTGTCTCTTTCTATTTATATCACATACAATAACACTATTAAAGGCCTTTTGCATAAGCATGACTTGTAAAAATGTTTATAAATGTATTATTTCAAAACGTATTCGATGCTAAGCTATTTTTTTCACAGATCCATCGCAGAGAGGAATCACATCGCAGATCATTCCAGTTTGCTCTAGTTCTCCGGCCAGTGTTGATAAGAGCACAGTCTTCTTCACCCCATCGTGGATCTCCATCACCGTTATCAGGCTGCTCACTCTGCCAGTACCTAGAATGTTATTAAACATATTCATTTTCACAGCATTTTTTTTTTTATTAAGTTTTTTTTTTTTTTTTTGCCTTTTTTTTTTTTTTTTGGCCATTTTTTGCCTTTATTTGATAGCGACAGCTGAAGAGTAGACAGGAAACAGGGCAGAGAAAGAGGGGATGACACGCAACAAAGGGCCGAAGGCGGGAGTCGAACCAGCGGCCGCTGCAGAGGACTACAGCCTCCATACATGGGTCGGACGCTCTACCCACTGAGCTAAACGTCTGCCATTTTCACAGCATTTTTAATGCTGAAATGAATGAATGTGAATTAACTTGTAGAGAAAAAAATAGACCAATGAATTTATTTCTCCATAAAGCAGTTTAAGTTCAATTTCAAAATTAAGTTCAGTCAGATACCAATTACTCACATACTGAATAACATTTATGCCTTACCCCAGAGTCAGTGGAGTTCCATCAGTCCATTTCCAGGTGCCCTCATTGTCTCTGTCACTCAAACCAATCCAAGTTTCGTCCTCGATGGTTTCAGAGAGGAATTCCTGTTCAAGATAAAAGAAAGCTCTTATTTTCTATTTTAGTTTGCCACACATGTAATTTGTAAGTATTAACTGGATAATCAATCAAGACTTAAAGTTTTAATAGCGCAAAAAAGTAAAATATTAAATATTATCATTGTAACTATATATATATATATACTGTATATATATATATATATATATAAATATATATATACATACACACATATATACAACATATATACATGTATAAATATACATATATATATATATATATATGTGTGTATATGTATATATATATATATATATATATATATATATATATATATATATATATATGTATATATGTATATATGTATACATAATTTATTTATTTATTTTAGAGAGGACAGTGCACATTCATCATACATTTCTGTAGATGTGCCGGTGTTAATTTAATGATCCATTAAATGTCCTATGTCCTCTTTTAAGATCTTGGTGTACATCTTTGTGTGAAAATATATGAACATAAAGACATAAAGCATAAAAGCAAGTTGAGTCATTTTTATTTACAGAGCCCAACGTCCCACTTTATCTCAGAGGGCTTTACCATCTATATGGATCTGAAAGGAGAAACACCACTCTACCTGTTCCTCATAACTGTCTACGATCACCAGATCTGCTCCTCTGCCTCTGCAGACTTCTCTGCCGTGTTCCCAAGAATCAGATGTGGTGGAGAAGAGATAACAGGCACAACTGAACATCCTCCATCCTGGAGGACAAGTTTTCTCTGTAAAATGCATCAAACAAAAGACAATAAATGTCAGACAGTGACGTTTGTGTGCATAGACATTAATTATGCAGTGGACGATGGATCGAAACAATCCCAACAACAAAACAACTATTATCAAAACCAGGATTACATTTCTAAATTCATTTATTTTCCCATTTTGTTAACTTCCCCCACTCTGCCTCATCCGAAGGGGCTTCAACAATCCAAAGCAAAGCACTTTCATGCTTCTTCTTCTCATGACTCCTCATGACTCCTGTGCTTCTTGGTGTAACTTTATTATCCAGATGAATGGAAATGTTTTGATGAAGTTGTTCTGTATTGTTTCAGTTTTCATTAAGATGCAAAGAATAGTGTAACAGTATTGAACTGTATAAACTTAATAAAGACTGTGAGTTTATGAATAATATGTTGGTTGGTTTGTGCTTATCAGCTCTGTTAATATTTCTTTTGGCCCTTTTGAAGTTTAAAAATTGGACTTGTGATTGTTTGTTACATGTTTTCAGCAGCTATGTTCTAACATGTATGATGTGTTTAGAAGAGAAACTTCCTTTTTCCTTTACACAGACTTAAATAATATGTAGAAGCAGCCAAGTTCCTCGCTGATGGTCCTGTTAACTTATGTAGGTCACATAAAGGCATCAGTATTAAATTGAGACTGCTGATTGAGAAACTGAGGAAGTTGCATTATCATTAAGTAGATCATAATCTTATAAGGGGGTGAAATCTTTCATGTGTGTCTCTGAACTCTGGATTTTAGCTGCAAAATGGATATTATTTTCTAAATCTTCTAATTTCAAAGATACGATAAAATAAGAAATTAAATTTCTAAATGGAAAATGCGCCTCATACACATTACATTTATGTTTAAATAAACTGTGACAATGAAATATGTTACTGGGACACGGTAAACTGATAAATATAGTAGACAGAACTGAGAGCAGGATTAGCTAAACATAATGCTGTGGTGGGTCCTGACCTTAATGTTAAGAGACAGCTGTGCAGAATCCACACAGTCAGACACTCACTCTGTTTGGACAAACTCTGAAGCCTGTCCAGCTCTTCAGTCAATTCAGCGAGCCGAGCATTCAGCAGGTCTCTCTCTTCAGACACGGAGGACAGGTTGGCCTGGAGATGCTCAGTCAGGTTAGCTTTTATAGTGGAGACCTCTGCAGATGAATACTGTCCTGAGTCTGAAATAAATCAACCCATGGTGTTAAAAGTTCATTCTGCATGTGCAATCTACTGAATACCTCAACTCTGCTACGACTGTACATTTATAGAGCATCAGTGGACCAAATTAATTCAGTGATTGTCTTTATAAAGACAAATCCAAACATAATATTCCCTCATCTTTTCTCAGCAAATATGTTGATACTGAACCACCTGCACCTCAATTCAAACATGGCTTAGCACCAATTTAAGAGCTGGTAAATACAATGCTCTTGATCAGCCAGCGATGTTATGATCCATATTCATATGAAATGTATTAAGGCAAAATTCTTCATGAGGTCAATGTTTATTTGTCCCATGGTACAGATTTATAAAGTGTTTTAAAAACATTAAAAAACGGGGGAAAAAACTGACAAACGTGCATCTTTCAGAGCAGAATAATGTTCCTGAAAATGCTGAAAATCCCTTAAAAGTTCAACCTGATGTTAACTGAGAAAACCAGACTCACAGTAGACACAGAGGCCGATGTGTCCAGCTAGAAGGAAAACACTGAGCAGCCCCAGACAGAGAACGACACCTCTGTGAAAACTTCTTTCTGAGCTCCTGGGGCCTGAGCAAAGAAAAATCAGTGAATACAATAAATTATACAATATCAATAATGACAGATGATAATACACATCCTCTCTGTCTGACTAAATATTCTTACCCGTCTGATTTGCTGAAGGACTTTGCTCGTGTTCATCATTGGCATAGAGCTCCATCGCTCGTACGATTATCAGCTCTGTCCTCGAGTGTCAGCTCTGCATCGCCGACCACAGCTTGTGTAAATGATACTGCTTTCCATTTATCTCTGAGGAAGTCACATGCTTCAGACGTATGGAAATGATAACAATCATTCACCAATGAAACTTTGCTGAAATGGACACAGCCTAATATAGTGTTTTTAGGGCTGCAACTAACGATTATGTTCATCATCGAGTTATCGGCCTATTCTTTTCTCAGTGAATCGATTAGTTGTTTGGTCCATAAAATGTCAGAAAATGGTGTAAAATGTTCAGAATCATCAGAACTCAAGATGATGCATTGTTGTTTTATGTTCGTTGTTTGGTTTATTAGTTTGTTCAGCTGTTCCTTCCTTTCCAGTGTGCAATTTATTGATCAATTGATTGATTTGAAGATAAAAATGTGAAACATTATATTTCATTAATTAATTATTTAAAATGTAGACAGGATAAGGGCACTGCTTTACCTCGCCATCTCACCGTCTTTCCTGACAGAAAACCACCAAAACGGTGATCCTGTCCACAGCAGCACATTCCTCTGTTAAAGTGAAGTTTAATGGTGTAGTTGATTTTAGTTCTTCTCTTGTGTGTGTACATTTGTGTATTGTTTTGTTTCTGTGCCAAAAATAAATGTTTGAGTATGTCTGTTCATTTGAAGGCCAAGTATCAGGACCTGTACACTAGAAGAGGCAGAATGAAATTCACAATCAAAACAAAATATTATAACAGAGATGTAGAAAATCGATTACATTTAATTTTTGACATTAAACCTAAAAAAGACCTGGTGTGTCTACTGTTTGGACTAGCGGATACACAACTTAAAAGTGCACATTCCAAAAGACTCTTTTCTATTCTCACTTTCTTTGCAAGGAAGAACATATTGCTGAAGTGGATAGACTGTAAATCCCCCACAATAGCTGGATGGCATAAGGTTATTTTTGACATGTTACCTATGGAATACTTAACATACAGGTCCAGATGTATGACTGAGGTTTTCTATAGAATCTGGTCCCCATTCCTGACTTATATTGGCACGAGACTAGCTGCTATTGTGTTGAAGGTCCTGGTCGATTATAAGTGAGAAAATACAGTACGGATCAACATATAGCGGGTTATATGAGTTTTTATGCACTTGATGTTAAGGATGCTGCTGTGGTGGAATTTGGGAGCGGATGCTGTCCTCGGGGGGATTCCCCCCATCCTTATTTGTATGTATCTTATATGATTCCTTTGTTTATGCACGACATGGCCCCATCCCCTGTTGTTCTTGTTGTTTTGGCTGTTTTTGTCTAAGA
>JAJHUR010136715.1:0-13616 GCA_027495735.1 Lutjanus campechanus
TCATCCAAATAATATTGTTGCAATACTGATGTTGAGGCATTTAGTCAAAAATATTTCAATATTTGATTTTGTCCACATTGCCCAGCCCTACTGTTAGTAGTAGTTTAATCTATAATGAGACACCATATTCTTTAACATCACCATATGTTTGCACAATTTGAGAATTTAAGGTGTGTTATTTTAGAGAAAATGCGAATATCAACATTCAAGTAGTAACAGATTAAATGTAATATTACGCAATCAGATTACAAAAATTAATAACTATAATCAGTCCAGATTACATTTGACAACATGTGCAATTAGATAATGAATCAAGGATGACTTGATTAGATTTTTGATTACGACTTTAGAATATGGCAATTTTAAAATTATGAAACTTTTATATTTTACTGAATTTGGAGGCGCCTGTGGACAAAAGTGGAAGTGCTTCCAAAATGTAAACGCATGGAGAATCTAACCCAGTGACAGACATTAAGAATGAGTACAAAGAAACAGCTGATCTTCATATCGAGACTGTTTCATAAAAAGTTGAAAACTGCTGCTGTAGTAGCTTTAAACAGTAACAACAGAAACTTGCACAAAAGAAACAGCAACCACATGTTGTAGGATACACACAGCAGTTCACCTGTAGTTTGTGCCAGTACTGTAAAAGCTGAATATGCAAAATGTATTTTATTTGCACTGAGAGTGATTAAAGAGAAAAAAGAACATGTGCAGAACCCAAATTTTTGTCTGTGTGCATTTTTTGGTGCAATATTTTAAATGTTTGCTAAAGTATACAGATTAGATTACAATTCTTTCTGTAATCCAATGGATTGCGTGCCATGTAATTTGTATTCAGTAACTGATCTCAATCTCATCCAAACCTGGACATATATACAGATGTAGATACATATGTATGGATATAAATATCACAGAACAGCTTAAAAACATGGAGATATAATTTGTAAGTCATTATCATCGAGCCCTAGAGAGACAAGGAGAAGGTTATGTATTTTGTCTTTTAGCTGTGGGCAGGGAAATACGACCTTTTTGAGAGAATAGGGACAGATCCTCTAACTTCGTCTCATCCCAGATATTTATTCTCATACATATCAGGCTACAATAGCATCCAGCATAGCAACAATGATAATGACACTTGATTTAAAAGCTTTTGTTCAGATATGTTTGCCACAAATTTGCCAGTAGCTAATTCTGCTTCTAATGTGTGATTTGGTGGCTATGTCAAAGTTATTTCCCCGTTAACATAAAGGTTTCAACAGGGCCACGCCATTAAAACAAACAGTTTCAAAAATTTTAGATTATCTCACCTTCAGCGAAAAGGAAAAATACACAAACGTCCCCTTTTTCTGACACCACCTGTTTTCTTGTTTGATGTTTTGTTGTTGGGGTGGTAAAGGCACGTATATGTTACCATCCTCATAATTTCACAGTTCAGTTACTTGTTGGCAGCATGTTTTATGTAGGGGGAGAGCGGGGGTAATTGTAACTGGAGGCAGTTGCAACACACTCTATTCATCCAATCAGAAACAAGCTAGAGTAATGACACTTACTCTGCACATGCTCAGAAGGATTCTCTCTCCGATCAGCGACTGAAAAGACAATAGAGATGCCATATTTAAAGGTTAAACAACATATTAGCTACGGTGAGACAACAGCTAATGTTAGCATTCAGTGCCCTCTTAGCTAAAGTTACTGACATCATTGCTGCCACACAAAACACACACAGCTCCACACTTTTGTGTTGGATATAATCTAAATACCCTAACTCTTTCATATCGTATCATGTAACACTATCAAATGGTGACATCAACTAGGAAGTGGCTGAATGCTAATGTTAGCTACAGTAGCTAATGGGTTATCAAATATATTGTTTTACCTTGAAATATGGCCTGATGTTCCTCCAAATGTTCACTGTCTGTTGTGTTTCAGTTGGTGATCAATCGGGAAGCGGTGAAATAATGACGACATGTCGAGTCCCACAGCAGTGCGACGTTAGAAGTTCCCACCCTGAGTGTGACATCAGAACAAAATGGCCACCGTGTGAATATGGTGAATCTTGCTGCCATGATAAAATCTCATATGCTAGCTAGCAACACCTATATTTGCTTAATTTGTTCAAGTTATTTGTTACCAATAACCGAGAGATAAAATTGACAAAAGTTTAAATTTGTATTCACATAAACGTTAGACAGCAGAAGAAAAATACTGTACATCCACGAAGATACTGACAATAACATGAAGTAACTTATAAACTTAGGTAATGAAACATTAAGCAGCAAATAACTTGTACTAACCTCACCTTATGAGTTTGCTAATGTTGGCTAGCTGTGCTAATGTCTTTAGCAAACTTGCACGAACATTAGCTCAAATAATTGACCATTACGTTTTTTGCTATTTTTTCTTGTTGTCGTTGTTTCTGTAACTTGGTACCTTTTTTGCACCATTAGCTACAATTTGTGAATCATTGTGTAACGTAGTTAACATTAGTGTAACAGCACCTGGATGCAGTAACATTATCTGTGCTATGTGAGGTAGCGAGCTGCACAATCATTACACAAGTGTGAATTGAAAGGGCTAAACAACATTTAATTCGTCCAGTTTGTTGTTTTGGAAGTTTGACTCCCGCTTCACACAATTGTTCATGAATTACAGGAAAGATCGCTGGTCCTGGCGATGGAGATGGTTCCCAGTGTCGGAGGTGTGCATAAGTAGCAGCAGGAAACTACAGCATCATTTTCATACTGTCCCTTGTAGACGTGGGTGATATGGCCTGAAAATAATATCACAATATTTCAGAGTATTCTGATATTGTGACAAGTAGATTGTGATAAAGATTAATACATTTGAAGAGCTAATCAAATTCTTTTCTTATTACCATTATTATGGTATTCTGTATTCGAAACATGTAATTTGATATCAGGCTCTATACTTCATCAGTAGAGTATTGTGCGTATTAGTATTGGTCACTGTTAAAACAGTTTAGGCAGCCAGTGATACAAAAGATGAACAAATACAGTATATCAGACGCAGATTCCTGCCTGTGTGGGTTGATTATTCGTCGATCTGTTGGTAATGCCTCGGGGCTCCTGTACGGGGATCGCGCTCTTCTCCCACACTCAATACAGACGAGTGAAGGCGAGAGCTGCATGTGGTTGTCTTCCTTCATTCTTCTTCCAGATTATTCTCCTTTATTTAAGGTTATTACTGTACACCAAGCACTTTGAACTTATTAAAGCATGTTTGTAAGAATTTTTGCTGTGTCACTATGGTTTTATACAGAGTAAAACTAATATTTTTTGTAGTGCCTGGCTTGGAACACCACTAGCAGCAAGAACTCCATGATCTTCCCATTGATTACATTGAAACCACATGCTGTTGTATTCATACTTGTAAGGTTTGAGCTTTTCTTTTAACACAGTAGAAACCTAGTAGTTCATGCAACTGTGAGAATAAATTAAAGAGATTATGAATGTAAATGGCTAAATAATTTATTTAAGAAGATATAATGTGGTCCTGAAACCGTGAACCGTGTTCATACTTTGGAAAATGTGCAGTATATTTTATTTGCATTGTTATGTGACTCAATGCAGACAAGTGAAGGCGAGAGCTGCATGTGGTTGTCTTCCTTCATCCTTCTCCATTACTTTTTAAGGCCACACCACTGTAGCAATATCCTTGACGATATGACAAAATACTAAAAAATATTTTAGGTTTGAAGTCACAATAGCCGTTGAGCTCTCCTCACAGGGTTTTTTTTTTTGGTTCTCCTCGTACTCAACTGGGTGCTTTTTGCTTGAGGTGGTGAAATTAGTCTGTTGTATTGACCCCCTTGTCGCTGTTACAGCCTTCTTGCACTTCTTATTTTTTTGTTGCCAAACTACTTCCACACCATTGAAGTCGCTCTACTCTCTGGAACCAACTCTTCCTCATTCGAGCCAGTAGCAACGTAATTTTCACTTTCAGCCATGTTTGTTGCTGCTGTGTGTGAGGGTATGACGTCATTTCAACAAGTAGTAATACTGCCATTATCACAATTATCACAATGTGATTTTTTTTAAATCAATGTATCAACATTTTTGTGAGTGATATGATATGGTACACCCCTGGGCGCTTCTTTGAAAATATTATTTTTTCCCCACCAGTGACAGCATGAAAACTCTTGATCATTCACCTGTGATTCACGGACACAGACATGAATGTAGCACGGACGCAGACCCTCAGACAGAGGTGGCCTGATTTTGTTCTTCATAGCGAGCCGTCTGATATAAACCAGTCTGACCTACAGCTGTACCTCACAGATATTACTAGCCAGGGACGGAGAGCCTCGTCTTCCAATTACACCGCTGCACCGCTGCCTGAAGCTCAGCCATCTATGGAGAAAGCTAAGACAAGGCTGTCAGAGATTTTAATAAATGTAGGGACCACTGCATGGGAAAAGTGTTGCTGTCTCAATAGAGTGACACAGACAGGCCAAGGCTGTCAATGGAGCCCCTAATGACAGAGTAAGATAATGACAGACCCCAGTTAGAATCAGCAGGAAGAGGAAGATCAATCTGCAGCCAGAGAGGGAGGGATGTGAGGAGGGAGGGAGGGAGGGGGGACAAAACTGTGGGCTCTTTCTTTTCTATTTTCTCAGTTTTAGCTCATCTCATACATATATCTTGTCTGCTGCAGCTGGCTCGCATCGTGGCGGGGCAGCTCTGCATTAAGCGCACAGTGGATCAATAGCCATTACAACTCCCTCACAGCCTGACACATCGCAGGGCCACAGTTGACATTTCACTCAGGGCCGCATTGATCCCCAGTGCACAATATTCCAGCCCCCAGTTAGCAGCCGAGCCTGGGGTCTGGCTGGAATTGAAAAGCAAGGGAGGGGGGTGTAAAAAAACGGCAGAGGGGTGGCTAACCAGCTGCCCGCGCTACAAGTAAACAGCACACCCCTTGATGCATTCCTCATTTTCAATCTACTGGTTTTCCTGCCACTACTGGCAATCCGAGAGGCTGTATCAGAGGATCAAAGCCCGACCTATGTGAATTATTTATACATGCACCAGATCAGTGTATATGTGTTTGAGTATAAGGCAGGAATAGCCACACTGACATCATTGTTGATAGCATCTGCAGCATTTTGCAGACCAGTTGGGGGGAAAAAACAATCTAAAATAAGCATTCGGTGCAATTAAAAAGTGGGAGTTTCCAAGAAACCTTGCTCAAAATAAACACGGAAAAATAGCAGACAACACAAAATTAGACACAATTTGAGCTAATTTCTTTTTAATTGCCTTCTGAGACCTAAGATGTTATCTCTGTGGTCAGTGACTCTGCAGAAGAGCCGCCAAGGCTGCTACAAAGCGCTGAATTCATAGAGGCTGGGCGATACAGCTTATAAAAAAATATTTTCATATTTTTAGGATATTCAGCGATATACGATAAATGACATATTGTAAATTCTAATCGTGCAAAAATATGATGATCTTTTAGAATATGATGCATTAGGGCTGGGCAGTAGAAACAAAATCAAATATCACAATATTTATTGATATTGTAACAATATTGTAGGGTTAGATTTAGTATTGTAGGGACGACTATTGGTGCTTTCACAAAATATTAACACAATGAGATTTTTTGATAAATAATCATCAGAAAATTACATCACTTTACTGTAATGCAGCCTTTAAAAGCAGGAAAACACAAGACCTGTCACAATATAATGAAAAAAAATTAAAATATCCGGTCTCATATCATAATATCTATATCAATATATTACCCATCCTTAATTCATACCCATACAGAGGGTGCAAAATGTGTAAATGTTTAAATAAAAGCAGTGACATAAGGTTGTTACAACAGGCTCCAGTGCACGTTAGTTACTGATCATGAAGCATACACACACATGCACACACCATTAGGCATTTATGTATTCTACCAACAATGTTGCTTGTCAGTTTTTAAAGATTTTGACAGATTCTTCTAAAACTAGCTACTGTAAATCCTATTGTCTTGTCCCATGATCAAACAGAGACTTGACAAAGCACAACATCAATGATACCCTGCAATCATCATTGCATATATGTATATGACAAAAAATATTAAAGAAAATAAGAAATTCTTCTTATGAATTGAATAGTTTTCATAGTTTATTATAGTTTGTCTAGTTTATGCACGGCTTATCTATAGGAACATAATTATAGATTGCTACTTTGACAAATTTAACCCCCAAAAAAGGGAAACAATGGGTTCAAAGGCCTCCTTCTTCACTCAACACATCGTCGGATGACCTGCTCTGCCTAAGGGCCCCACCACCCCACGGGCCCCAGTGCAACTCTACTGCCTGCTCTGTCTATATTTACACCCCTGAATACAACCAAGGCTCAACAATAAGGATCGCCCGCTTGCCTGGGGCAAGTATGTCATGTCTCGCTCAATCAGGCAAATGGTAAAAAAAGAAAAAAACTATTTTGTTAATAGATAATTGTTAAGGTAATTGGCACAATAGCAGAAAATAGATTAACCTCTTTTCTTAATCTATCATCATATTAAAATTAATATCTTGGACTTTGGAAAAGTGGGACAGAAATTTTTCACTATTTTCTGACACTTTAGCCTTTGTTGTTGTTGTTCGATAACTGCTAACAAAATGTACAGGAGCAAGTAAAAATTGACTTTGGGTTGGTAGATTTCTGATGTATTGTACAAATTTTCAATAAAATGCTCTGGCCTGTGAGGCTTAATCAATATAACTCTGTAAAAGACTGAGACATGGTACTTATTTTATTTCATTTCATTTTATTTTATTATCTGATTGACTGGCTAATGCTCTCATCTGTGAAACTCATTTAAACGCAATTTGTAAACCTACAATAAACAGAAGAAACTGAACATGGTATTTTTATTTTTATTCTCCTCAGGCAGGGGTTCGTCTGTTGTTCTGCCTGTTTTGTTTTACTTGAAAATAAAAAAAACAAAAATATTTGTACCCACATCTCCAGTACTAAAAATACTTCTGAAATAAATTATATATCCGTTAGGACTTCTACAGTCACATTACGTTACATTTTCATAAAATATTCTGTGTGACAAGTATTTCTTCTTGTACATATTCTAAGAGGGCACTTTGTAAGTAATACAACCCCATGTATGTATAACCTGCCTCTCTGTATTTGAATTGTTTCTCATTGCGATACAATCACCTCTTTGAAAAGAAAACATCCTGTATATCTTTATGGAAACGTCTCAGGACTTTTCTTGTTCTGCACAGAAGGTCGTGTGTTCGCTGTGTGAGTTCTTGAAGCATTTTAGTTAAATGAAAAGGAAAAAAAAGGGGGGGAGGGGATCTTTTCATAACTCCTCTGCCTCCTCAGCTCCTGGGTTTGATTTCTCAATTGCACTTCATAACTGAAAGAGAGGGGAATCCCCGGATAAAATGGCTACAGGAGATTAAATACCTGTCAGGTGTAGTGTGGCCACATTGTTCACTGTGAAGTCTGATGGAGGAAAATTTCTGTGGAGGAGAAGAAACATGAAAAGTGTGATTTTCTTCTGAAATAATAAATGGTGCAGGTTCTTTTCTCCCTGTTGCCTTGACAGTGTATCGAATGTTTACGTGTGTAATGCGTGTGACCACCTGCTCAGAGAATATACATCTATATTCAAACCCATGCACCCCGAACACATTACACATCCCATATTGAAAATCTCTCACATGTGAAATCTCCGCACGCCCTCCTAACATGTCTAAAATGACACAAATAAGCTAAATTACAGGGATTTGTATTATGGATATATCATGACGATAATTTACACAGCTCTGCACGTGAGGGCGCGAATGCATCAGATTACAGGTCGAATGCCATAATTGAATTCTTGCTCTGGGCAGAAATTTGATTTAATCAATTGTTACCACCTGGCGAGCTGTTTGCAACAACATGAGAGACCACACACAGAATCAAAAGGCGTGTAATAAACATTACAACAATATATACAACAGAGGCGCACTGTTAAAAAAAAGTTTGTGTCCAGGCTGCCTTAATAATTTAAGTCAACTGAACTTGAAAAGACAAGTTGAGGTAATTTTGTAATGATTGAATGTTGTACTTGATCAAACATGTTCAATAAGCTTAAGATATTAAGTTGAACCAGCAACACTCAGTCACAACAATGAACATTACAAAAAAATTAGATTTCTTTTATCATTTCAAGTCAGTTCCCCATTCCAGCTGCTTTGTTCCAGCATTGACATAAAGACAATATGTGACTTAAATTAAATTTTAAGTCGAAGTGCAGAGAGATTGAATTCAATACTAACCCTTCATTGTGGCTCACAGTGTTTTTATATTATTCTTCACATATATATTTCCTTTAAACTATTTTTTAAAAAGTGTCTCAGGAGAGTTTTAACTCTTAAACAACGCAGGCTGATCGCATTTCTTAAGAAACCAAATACATGAGCTGAGGTTTTAAACCCATTTAAATCATGGTTTCATTTCAAATTATATTGCACCAAACCTTTAAACTAGTTTTAAATTAAGAAAGATTCACTTCAGCCCTCTAATTACACCATAGATTAGTTGTTGCTCTAAATCTAGATTCAGTTCAATAACACTGCATCAAAACTTTAAATTCCCATTTAAAATGTGATCCAGTTTCCTCCAGTAATTTACACTTGAGGAGGTTTAACTTTTAAATCGGGGGCCGTTTTAGATGGTTTGAGTAAGAATAATAAAGTTCCTCAAAGAAAAATGAAGGATAGACTGAACTCAGTTGAGTTTTATGATGTGTCTCTTTTTTCTTTCAGTTGCAGCTGATAATTCAACTAACATGTTTTATCAAAGGAGGAAAAATTAGAGCTTCTCTGCTGATCCATCATGAGTAGGCTAACAAGGCTAACAAACTTTCAGCTAGCTGGCAAACAATACAACTTTTTTTCACTTTAGCTAAAAAACAATGTAATATTCTGCTCCATTTCAGATAGCAGCAAATAAGATAGACTTTTAAAAAACTTTCTAGCAAGCTAGCAAACAATATAGGTTTTTGTCACTTTAGCTAGCAAACAATGTAATATCATTTTTAGATAGACAGACTGATAGATAGATAGTTGTTTGTATGTATTTTTGTTTTTTACTTTTTAGCCAGGTAGCAAACAATAAAACAGTTATAATAGTTAGCAAGCATCATTCAACATTCATTAAATTTGATTTGATTTCGGTTTAAATCACAAAACTTGGCTTTACTAACTGAGATAAGTTTTCAATTCGCCGTCAGAGCTCTGCTGAATTTTAATCTGGATTTACTCATTTTAAACCTGATCAGAATGAATCTTGGATTAAATTAATCTTAAATTAATCCTGAAGTTGGAAGAACTTGTGATTATAAGTTTTGATGTGTTCTGATAATAAATACTGGAGATTTTGAGTTTAATGAACTTGAACAAATAAAGCTTGTATATTTACGGTAAGTTATGAAATGATTTATTGATTCCACTTAATTCCTACATGACTTTTTTTTTTACAGTGTAACGTATACCCACACACCTTCAATATAGCTGTACCTGCAGCGACAACAGAAAAAGACCTGCAGCTGCGTCTGAATCAGATCCTCATCTTTAATTTCTATGTGGTCGGATACAATGCCTGTCGTCACGTAGTCTGGGGTCATTATGTGCTGGGAGAAGGAGAAAAAAAGAAAGTGTACATGAAGATGAGAGCAGGTCTGCAGTCACAATGCTCCCATTTAACATGGTGAGGTTGGAGGTTGTGGGGGGCTTGGGGGGGTTACTGGGATTGCGGAGCAGCGTCTTACCCTCCTCTGTCCAATTGTGCGACCCGGGACGGCCCGGCAGAGAGACACCGGAGCCCCGCAGCCTGACAGAGGACTCTCCCCATCAACACTCACATAATGCTGCTTTGGCACAGACTCATAAATAAGACAAGGCTTCACTCCGAGAGCTGCTGGCTCGTGTCCAAGTGGCTTATGGATATTTGCCAGGGCAGAAGATAGACCTGATGTTTATAGTGTACATATTGTTTGAATTGTTAGCTGTCACACAGAATTAAAAACAAATGTATACTATAATAACTATTATATTAAATATAATTTTAAAAAGTTAGTGTACAGGCTGCCTTAAAATTCTAAGTTGACTGAATTTGAAAAGACAAGTTGAGGTAATTTTGTAATGATTCAAAAGAAATTAACTTTTATATAGTCAGATAAACTTGATATTAATTTAGCTGTGCTTAAGAAAATATGTTCAGTAAGCTTAAGATATTAAGTTGAACCAACAACTGTTCGGTCACACTGACGAACATTACAAACAAATTTACATTCGCTCCACACAAAGAAACAGGATTTTTAGGGATTTTTGTGGGATTGGAAAGGACTTCAGCTTCTGTTACTAACCCTTCATGATGGTTCACAGTGTTTTCATTATTGAGAAAACAAAAAACAACGACAGTGTCAGAGACACACAGCCAGTTTTCATCATAAATGTTTTTTCAAACGATAAAAAATGAAGGGTCTCGGGGGAGTTTTAACTCTCAAGCAATGCATGCTGCACTGTACACTAACAAGTTAACGTAAAATCATGAGGAAAGTAAGTAAAACAACTCAACAGTGTAAAGTTGTGCATTACTGCCACCAACATATTCAAAGAAAAAAACTAGTAAATATTACAAAATGAAACAAGTATGAGGGCAAAAAGTACTGGAAACTCAATGTACGCAAGTAAAATTAAGATTAGTATAAATCAGACGTGTATAAATTAAGTTAGACACATTATTTAATTTAAGAAAGAACAACCTTTGTATTTACAGTGTAGAAAGTCTGCTAATATATTGATCATGTTTCTTTACAAACTTATTTTAATGGTTTTATGATTTAAAGTTAGAAGAACTCAGTGTTCTTAAAATAAATGCTAGAAATTTTAAGTTTGATTAACTTGAAAAAATAAAACTTGTGTGTTTATGTTAAGTTAATGAGAAATTATTAGATTCCACTAAATTCCTGCATGATTTTAGCATGACTTTGAATGATTTAATGTCTTTTAAGACATGATGAGGAGTTAATTTAATTAATTTAATTATTCGATCCCACTTAATTCCTGCATGTGTTCCCATGGTGAGTATAAACTGTATTTTTAGGGTGAAAATCTGTAGTTTAGATAATAATTATGGATTTGACGAGCTGGTTTCAGTATTCTGCAGCCCACATTTCAAATTCAAAATCTTGTCAGGAATCTTAAGGCGACACTTCATTGTGATTCCTGTCTTCTTCTTTGAGATCCACCTCTTTTGTCCCGTTTCCAAAGTCACTTCTTCGACTGGTCAATTACTATATTTTTCTCCCTCACAGCCTCACAAAGTCAAATAGATGTTTTCGCGGCTCCATCTTATGACAATGTTTGTGTGAATTATTCAGCCTTTTGCTTATATCAAATAACAATAACTTGAAAACCTTAATGCAGAAATAGCAATGCAGGGAGAAACTCAAACTCACTTTCTCGGGAAAAGAAGTCGCTAAGGCACCAATCTTCCCAACTCGAGAAGCGTTCGTCTCTGTTATTCATGCTTCTTTTGTGGTGGAAGCACACAATGCTTTGATATACAGTAGCTAGTGAGGTATTGCATGTGTGTTTTATATTAAGGGCTTGAGGTTTGGGTTTCACATTGAAGATGACTGTTGAGAGTCACCTTTTGGACACTGAAGGCAGCACCCTGCCCTGACTTTGCTCAGAGGAAACACCTGCAGAGAGCTGCACAAGCTGGCCTGCAGGGAAACCTCCGCTGTCTATTTTGCACTGATGAACTACTTCCAAGTAAAGAGGACTGTGACCTTGTTCTGATCATTTGTAGCTCTGGATATTGTTTAAGAGCACCACTAGGGGAAAGCCTGACAGAAAGGCATGTAGTATTAACAGTGTTAGGCTCTTTTTTGTAGTGAGCAGCAGCAGCTTGATGTACAAAGATGGGATGTTGTGTAAAACGTTAATAAAAAACAGAATGCAAGGATTTGCGAACCTTTTCATCTTGTATTCAATTGGAAACAGTAGAAAGACAAAATATTTAATGTTCAGACTTTGTAAATATAAACTTATTCTAAATGTGATGCCTGCAACATGTTTGGACAGGAGCAACAAAACACTGGGAAAGTTACGAAATGCTCAAAAAACACCTGTTTGGAACATTCGACAGGTAAACAGGCTAATTGGTAACAGGTGACAGAATCATGATTGGGTATTAAAGGGGCATCCTGAAAAGGCTCAGTCGTTCACAAGCAAGGATGGGGTGACGTTCAACACTTTGTGAAAAACTGCACGGGCAAATAATCCAACAGTTTAAGAACATTTCTCCACACAAAACTGCAAGGAATTTAATTGACTTCACTATCTACAATCTATAACTGAATGCACATGACCCCTGAAGTGACTCAGTCTGCATTAAAAACCTGCATAATTGTAAAAAGGGGCTCAGGAACACTTTGGAAAACTGTTGTAGTTTGATTTATAAGACTCGCAAAGCGAAAGCCAGATATTAACAACATCCAGCAATGCTGCAGACTTCTCTGGGCTCCGAGCTCATCTGAGATGGACTGACGCAAAGTGGAAAAGTGTGCTGTGGTCTAATGGGTCACATTGTTTTTGTCAATCTTGAACCTCATGAGCTCCAGACGATCCAGATTGTGCTAACTTCAAAAACCAGCTTCTGTGATGGTATGGGGGTGTGTTAGTGCCCATGGCATCATGGGTCACATCTATGAAGGACACATTAATGCTGAAATGTACACACAGTTTTTGGAGCAACACATGCCGCCATCCAGACAACATCCTTTTCAGAGACGTCCCTGCTTACTTTAGCAAGACACTTTACTGTGTCTTCCTACTAAAAGAGTTTGCCTGCAAGTTCGGTCCTGTCTCCCCTTAAAAATTTGAGGCGCATTATGGAACACAAAATATGACAACAGAGACCCCGAACTGTTGAGCACCTGAAGTTTTATATCAAGGCAGAATGGGAAAGAATTTCAGCTTTAAAACTTCAACAGTTAGTGTCCTCAGTCCTCAAACGCTTACTGAGTGTTGTTAAAAGAAAATGTAATTTAACACAGTGGTAAACAAGCCCTGGTCAAAACCTTTTGTAACATTTTGCAGGCATTAAAATTCAGGATGAGTGTATATTTACAAAAAACAATCAAGCTCATCAGTTTGACTATTAAATATCTTGTCTTTGTACTGTATTCAACGCAATATTGGTCAAAAGGTTTTTGCAAATCATTGCATTCTGTTTCTATTCATGGTTTAAATCACGTCCCAACTTTATTGGAACTGGGGTTGTAAGTTTCTGCAGAGGGCAACAAGCTAAAGCCTGAAAGAAGCTTTGCTGCTCTTCAGGCCGTGTGAGAAAGTTTTCTCCCTCCATACAGCCTGGTTAAATTAGCCCCAGAGCCAGAGTGTGGACAGCAGCTGGAGTGCAAGAGTCAGCTCTGGCAGTGGTGATAATCAGCAGGGAGGATGTGGAGAGAGAAACCCTCAGGGAAGGAGGGGGTTGGCAGAGAGAAGGGGAGGAGGGGAGGGGGGTCGCTGTGATCTTACAGGCCCAATCAGAACCCAAGTGGAGCCGAGGCCT
>JAJHUR010136716.1:0-10819 GCA_027495735.1 Lutjanus campechanus
ATTAAGATTGAACATGTCACCAAATTCCACACTGCAGTTTCCCCACAAACACACCTGCCAAGTTTGAATTGGATCGGATGAACAGTTCCCGAGATTGGCGAGTTACAGACAGAAAGATTCCTTACTTTGTGGTTAGATGAGTGATTTTCAGTGTGTGTGGATCTGCACAGAGAGCAGTTTCTGTCGTCTCCATTAATTTCTGTCGTCAGCACATCCCGAGGCTGAACTGTGAGTGAATGGAGGAGGTGTTGTGTAACCCTCTGTTACGCACGGCCTCCGTCTGAGCCCGAAGCCTGAAGGTGGATGAAGTTTTAAAGCAAAGAGGTCGAGTGAGGACAAAACATTCTTCTGTTCAGTTTACAGTTTGCTTTTTCTGTCAGCGCAGGGAGTGAACGTCTACAGCTGCCCTGATTGGAGGCTCGGATTTTTAAACTCCAGAAGCTCTTAAAGTGATGCTGCGGCCTGGCAGCGCGGCTTTATTGTGTCTCTGTTGAGTATTTTTAAGGAAACGCAGAGGAGGGACAGAGTCTCTGTCTTTGTGTTGAGTTTGTTTCCATTCTCGTCTCTTTCTGAGTCGTGTCTCAGGGCCAAATGACATCACAGATAGAATAAATATTTCTGCAGCGGAGGGAAAGTGTTTGATGCTGAACCTCCTCCAAGTTCCTCATTCCAGCTCCCCTCGATAAGTTTCTATAAACTCCCCTCAGCTCATGTGTGAATGATGCCCGTTCACATCCCAAGAGTCCAGAACTCGGCTCAGGCTGGGTATCAAACCTCAGGACTGCCCGTAGTGTTGATCTAAATGCATCTAAATGCTGATATTCGTCTCAGAAATGTCTCAGATTGGGCCTAATCAGCTGGACTGGGTATCAGTGAGGTTTACTCGGTTTACACAACATCCTGTTACTGGACACAAATGAACTTGTGAACAACAGGCTTCTTTTTTATAACTTGCACATCAAAAGTTAAAGCTTTTTACACAGCAGTTAGTTCCGACCAAGTAATCTGATTGGACAAGAGACACTCAAATTTTAAAATCACAGGAGGTGCAATATTTGTTAAAGGCAAAATGTATGTAAATAAATAAATAAATGTGGTAAGGCAGAGATGTCCTGTCCTACAAATAAAACATCCTCCTTTGGTACAGATTCCTGCAAAAAGAAAAAATCATTTTAACACGTTTTTCAGTCAAAATAAGAATAATGATGTAAAAATTATCATTACCCCTATTATCTCAAATTGCAATATCAGTCAAAATAATCAGAATTTGATATTTTTTCAAAATCATTCAGCCCTAATACGAGCGATGTCGCAGCAACACACATGACAAAACACTCTTCTCAACCTCGTTTATTAGTCTCTCGTCCTCCCTTTGACTGCTTTGATGAGGAGAAACACAATCGTCAAGGACGTCAGATCCATTTTAACCAGATAAAACAGGTTGGAGATGAAGGTGAAACTAGAGCCTCCAGTTGTGAAGTGGTGCTCTTTAATGTTGCTTTGGTTACAAGTTGGGTTGAGGATGAATTTCGAACGGTTTTACGTTAAATGTGTGTGTTAAACGGTTGTAACGCACACCTGCCGGCCAATCAGAGCAGAGTATTCACCCAGATGTTATAATAACCTAGCCTAGCCTACATTAATGTCACAGATAGAGACCGATAGGACGAAAGAGAGGCATCTTGTACAGTAGTGATTCAGAGCTGTCACACACTTTCTAATCTGACAGAGAACACAGATTTGGATGTAAATCATTTAATCAGGGAAAATACCTGCGATTACATGGCTACAAAATGATTTGCATAAATATACGCACGGCTGAAACAGATAAATTACACAATCGCTTCCTGAACAGATTTCAGATCAGCAGATGGATTTATCATATCTGCTGTCATAAAATCCTGTGGTTGGTACATTTTAATGCTGCACAATTAATCAAAATATTATCTAAATCGCAACGTGGCCAGGTGCAACATCCAAATCGCATAAGCTCCAATTTTTTTTTATAAAGAAAAATTGTAAAAATAGTGATATCCCACTCGAGGTCGTGCTGTTGGACTGAATATCAGCACGGCTGTGATTCGGTCGTCGAGCACTCCCCACTGTGTGATATTGCTTTATTGACATATCTTGTGCGCACACGTTATTGATCTTGTTTGCAAGATAATAACTTGTGACACAGTCGATTTCTGCACATGCATGATTTATTTTGCACACACAAGATATGTATGTTACTTTGGGGGCTCCATGGTATACACTTTATATATAAATTAAGTTTAAATTTCTGATATAAGATATTAAAAACAGAGTGTATCAGAGTATCAGGGATACTGTATATCAGTGGACACCCGACCCTCCCCTCACCTTCAGTTCATCATCTGTCTTGTCTCTTCCTCTGACTCCAGGTTTACTGGAACATCCGAGCATGATGCCCCAGTTTTTCTGGATAATTTTTTTTTTTTACATTTTCTGCCACGTTTAATGTACAACATGGAGTTGTTTGTGTCTTTATCTTTCCAGGATAGAGCTTACATCTGATTTTACTTCTCTATAATCAACCTGAGCAGAGACACAGTGTGTTAGGAGGGACATGGTAAGGTGATGCTTCTATTAAATAACCTCCCGACAATAACACCCAGACCTGCAGTCCTCCCCCCACATCAACCCCGACACCTCACCCGACACCTCACCAGTACGGATAGACTGATCGCTCAAAGATGTTCTGGGTTTTTCTATGAATTATTTACAAGTAATTTACATTTTTTATTTTTTAATATTTAACTGAAAACATAATCTTCCCCTAAACTTGTGTTGCCTAAACAGAACCAGATAATCAGGAATCAGAGTTTAGTTGCGAGAAAAACAAAATGATAATCAAACACAGAGTTTGTTGCTATCGTCTGATCATCTTTATATTTTCTGCAAAAACGTCATTAACTGATTAATTATTAATTTAACTTTAAAGAGACAGGATCAGTTTCTATTTAGAGAAATAAAAACTGGAAATGTAAAACAAAAACATCCCCCCAAACCTTTCTGATGTCGTTAGGTGGCGCTCTGTCCGATCATTTCTGAAACTGACGATGTGACATCACGCCCACCTCAACCTGTGATTGGTCAGCTGTGCGGAGCTGAGAAAAGAGGCGGGGCCTGAACTTTCCTCTCAGTTAAAAAGTACAATATTTCCCTCTGAGATGTCGTAGTGTAGAAGTAGAAAGTAGGGCCCGAAGTATATTGGCCGATATTCTTTTTACAGAGTACAGGGCCGACACATCCGTCGGTCTCTAGTGGAAAGTCGCAAAACTGTAAAGAAACATCAAACTTGTACTTGTACACTCCGATCTCACACTTATTGCACAGTTACTTGCCAAAAAACTCTGATATTCTATGAGATTAAAGTCATAAATTTACGAGAGAGAAAAAACGTGGCTATACTTTGAGATTAAAATCGTATATTTATGATATTAACACCATAAATTTACAAGAAAAAAGTAATAGATTTACAAGAATAAAACTTTGATATTCTGTGAGACTAAAGTAGCGAATTTAGAAGAAAATTCCTAAATATTCTTTGAGATTACAGTTGTAAATTTCTGGGGGAAAAAAAAGAATATTCTCTGAGATTAAAGAAACTCAGATTTTATTACACAGTTACTCACAAAAAATCAATGTATTAACACAAAAAAAATCCTAAAATGATTTTATTGGATTGAAAAAGACTTGATGAAGCTGTAATTGACCAATCAGAATCAAGTATTTAACAAAGCTGTGTACTAAATCTGAATAATTAAACAAACATCAGTCTATCCCTACTCTTTAGTCCACCTGTCCTCCCTGTGATGCCTTCACTGACCTCTCATTCTCTCCTGGTAAATGGGTCACATCTGTTTCCACGGTGACAGCCAGCTGGTCGTGTTATTCATCCTCCTGTTTGATCTAACAGAGAACGCACCAGTATCACTTCATCCTGGAGCTGAATCCTCCCAGTATAAACCAGTATACTCACACTCAGAGAGAACAAAAGAGGCCCGCTGAGACACTGGGGAGGCCGTCCAATGTGGGTCATGTGTCCTCGGAGGGGATGAGACGTCCATACAGGAAACACAAAGGTCCTATAGGAACCTTCAGCAGCCTTAAGAACAAACACAAAGGACACATTCTGCGTCTCAGAGAGGAGACGCTTCATGAAAACACGGACACTGTTTAAAACGAGAAAGTAAATAAATCAACAACAAGAACAAACAGGAAGCAGAACAGAGACAAATATAATCAGATTCCATTGGATTATAATTATTGATGCATTTATGTGTAGGTTTCAAAAAATATTCTGAGATTAAGTTTATGAGAAAAAACTTGGATATTCTCTGAGATTAAAATAGTTAATTTACAAGAAAAAAATGTGGATATGCTCTGAGATTAGAGTCATAAATTTATTACCAAAAAAACATGGGTATTATCTCAGATTAAAGTGGCAGATTTATGAGAAAAAACTTGGATATTCTCTGAGATTAAAGTCATAAACCCACAAATTTATAAGAAGAAAAAGAAGAAATATTGTTTTTGTTTGTTTGTTTTTGTCAAGGAACCACATCACTTCACTTTGCAGTGTTGTGAAGTACAGTATCAGAAAATACAGTCCGATCAATCACAGGGGACATTTTACTGAGTACTTTTATTTTAAGTCCATTTTCCTGATTATACTGACATACTTTTACTGAAGTAACATTTTCAGTATTTTTACAGTGTAGTTTTCCTACTTTTATTCCAGTAAATGGTCTGAATACTTGTCTGAGGAGCGTAATGTTTCCATCCCAGCAGCTGAAACTGGTGCCACATATCTACCAGTTTAATTCGCTGGGTGGGGACTTTTCTATCAGTGCAGCTCTGATTTTAGGACGCAGCTGCCAAACCTCATATCAGCCTCATACCAACGCTGTGAGTGTTTGTCTCTGAGAACACAAACGTTCCACACGTTCTCCTGCAGCTTCATTCAACTGGATATTCATCTAAATACACAGAGTCTAAATTCTTTTTCTAGTGAGTCTCTGAACTGTTTCTATTCTGCAAGGCTGCAGGAAAACAACTCAGTTTTATTTTTTAGGAAGTTATTTTTGTACTCTGAAACAACAAAAGATAAAACGTCACTTCATGAAGCAGTTTTTAATTTCTTTTTGTCCTTTTTTTAAATTTTTTAGCTGCTAATAGTTGCTCCTGCTGCTCATTTACAATCCAGGAAGTCTTCTTGTTACACATGAGCGCCCTCTGCAGGACAAATACAGTCATTACACGTCAAAACAGTTTGAGTTATTGATACATGATTAATAATAAATGTTATGTGATGTTTCAGGATCAAATTTACACAGAGAAATATATTCATTGAAACAAGTTCACCAGGTATTTGGACACTATGTCATGTTATAAGTCATTATGGGCTCATTGTGGGCTCATTGTGATTCCTGAATTATTAAACATCAAACTGGGTTGTTTTTGTTTAATAAAATCCAGACTTCATATTAAAATGCATAACTTGCAAAATATGAGCTGAGTTTTAGAGTTTTGCGTCTTCACACAATCACAGAATAGCAGGTACAGAAAAAAAGGTTTAATCAGACAGAATAAGTCAGATTGTGTTTGTTTAACCTTTTACAGGAAATGTCCTCACTAAAATAAGCAATGGAGAAAAAAAATCCTTGCAGACCCTAGTGTTTTGTTTTGTTTTTTAAAATAATATAGACTATTACCAAACAGTTGAGATTTCATCTCATGGTAAAACTATGAAAATACATTTACAAATAGCAAAATTCTTCTGTAATGCTAAACAGTTCTGCTGCATTTGTATTTTCTATTAGGACTTTAAGACAGAAAATCATTGAAAATTGACTGGAGTGACTTTTTTGTGTCTAACTTTCTGCACTGAGGTGAACTGAAAGGCCACACACACCGTCTGAAGAAACAGTGACATCTAGTGGATTTTATTAGTATAACATAAACTTTTGAAACAAACTGGGTTTAACCAACATATATTCATTTTTAAATCTGATTAAATCATGGATTAACTTTAAATTATGTTGCTGCAAACTAGCTTAAAATGAAGAAAGATCAAATCTAAACTTTTAAACTGTGATCCAGTATTAACTTTAAACTTACATTTGAGGAGGTTTAACTTGTAAAATGGCTTCTTTTTGAGATGAACTGAGGAAAATAATCGATTTATGAAGAAGAAGAAGTCATCAAGAAAGTTAAATTAGAGCTTCTCTGTCATCTTATTTTATAGTCAGGTCCCAACAGCTCTCTAAATAATTTTGTTGTTTATTTTAATTTGGGTAATAAAGTATCTCTGTGTTTATTCAACTCTATTTAATTTCTGTTTACATGAATAAACATGGATTTATTAATCTGAAATAAGTTTTTAATTGTCCACCAGAGCTCTGCATATTTTAAACCTGGATTTACTGTTTTTAAACCTGGTTTTGACAAACTCTGATTATAACAAATCTCAGCGTCACGCTCACCGTGTTCAGACAGTTTCTGCCTCCATGTGGTGCTGCTTTGGTTCTGGTTCTGGTTCTGGTTCTGGTTTCCTGTCCCTGAGGACTGAGCGCTCGCTTCTTTTACTTCAGTTATTTATTCCAGCTTCTGTCCAGCTGTCTGCTCGCCTGCTAACCCTGCATGCTACCTGCTAACACCACAGCTAACGGTGAGTGCTGCCTGTCACTCACACCTGAACCTTTTCACACTGATCACATTAATTATCTGATCACATTCACACAAACACAATAATTGATTATCTGTCAGTGGCTTGTTGTGCTTTGGGAGCCTGAATCTTTTCACAGAGATTCACAGGATTTTATGGAGGCTGTGAGGGGCCAGTGAGAAAATACAAGTTATCACGTTTTAACATGAAATGTTTAATGTTAAAACAAGATAAATGGTGCAGGGCTGCAACTAATGATTATTTTAAGAGCTGATTACTTGGTTGATTATTTTCTCGACTTTTTTTCTTAAAAAATGACTCAAAGTGATTATTATCAAAATAGTTGGTGATTAATTTAATAATCAATTAATCATTGCAGCTCTAAAATGGTATATTGCTGCATTTTGTTGTAAAAAGATGTTTTTCACATCATAACATCATGTAAACTCATGACATCACATTATAACATTATAAGGAAACTTTTCGTGTAATAATAATAAAATATTTATCTTGTTATAACTTCACTTGTAATGTGAAGTAAAAATATAAGTTAGCACATTATTATATGAAATGTTTGATGTTATAACAAGATAAATACTATATTGTTAAAACAAGAAAAGTTCCCTTGTGAATGTCATAATCAAATGAAAATATCTTGTTATAACTTAACTTAATTATATTATAACGAGATATTTTCACATTATCATGACATCTGAACGTATCATAACAAGGAAAATGTTCTGTTTTAACAATAAACTATTTATCTTGTTATAATATCAAACATTTCATATTATGATGTGATAACTTACATTTTTACATCACATCAGAGCAGGTCATTATTGTGAAATAAATCCTGAAAGGATGACGCAGACCTTTAATCATCCTGCACTGTACATTATCACACTTATTATATAGTCACTTACCAAAAATGTCAATAACTTGACACAAAATATTCATTTTAAATTGATTTTATGGCTTTGTTTGGCAATAATGACCTACTCACTGTACATTATCCCACTTATTACAAGGTTATTTACCAAAAAGTCAATAATTTGATGCAAAATATTAAATTTAAAATGATTTTATGGATTTAAAAATCATCTTATTGCTCCTCCAGAGGAATGACCTGCTCGTCATATCTTATAACGTCAAACATTTCATATTACAATGTGATAACTTATATATTTATGTCACATTAGAACAATTTAAGTTATAAAAGATAAACTGTGTATTAATATAACAAGAGTAAAACTTGTTTTTTTTTATTATCGTGGTTTGTAAATGATTCAAGCTTACTAGTTTTGTGTTTTTAAAGTTGTGTTACTGAACAAATGAGAACAGGTTTTTGGATTTATGAGTTCTCTAACCTGCCTCCTGGTCTTTGTCTCTTGTTCCAGAGTTCCTGAATGATCCTCGTCAGACTTCAAACTGCTCCTCCGGTCGTCTTTATTATTTTCCTCCAGCTGATCCGTGAAGACGACGAGCGCTGAATCGACGAATCAACGGGGTTCAGGAAGTCAAACTCTTTATTTCATTTCACCTTTCCTGTCATCAGGGCTTTCAGGCCTGAGCTGCTTGTGAATAGCGAACGTCTTTACACCAAAGTGCCTTCAGGAATCTGTGTTTTTACCGGGTCTGCTTTTTGTGTTGAAGGTTTTTAAAGCGAAGGGAGAAAACGATGGAGCTGCATTGACAGAATCAGAGTGTGACGTTGTTGTGAGTGCAGGACAGAGAGAAAAGATCGTTTTTCGTTAAAAAAGACTTTAAAACTATTAAAACTGTGATTTAAATCCAGATGAAGTTTAGCCTGAGTTTTAGTCTAGTCTGCGAGTTAAAACAGTAACCTAACAGTGAGAGCTTAGAGGAACAGATTTAGGATAAAAGTCGACATGAAAAAGTGAAACGTCGTTCAGGCGTCAGTTCTCAGTCGTGTGTTTGAGGTTTTGAGTTTTTTTTTCTGTGTTTGGTTTAAATGTTAAACCTGCAATAAATGTGTGAAACCGTACACATGTTGTTCAGATGTGTTTGTTTGATTTTTGATTTCAGCATCTCACTTACAGGGTCTTTTTTTTTCACACGTCTTACTTGCCAACCTTCCTAATATTCCAGAGAGAATCCTGTTTTTCATTTCCTTTTCCCAGTCTCCTCCCCGGGATCACCATTCTCCCCTGTTTTTCCTGATTTATGACAAATTTTCACACCTTATTTTCCTTTTTGTTTCGGAATAGAGCTGCTCGTCCTCCTCATTGAGTGAGAGACAGAGGGAGAAATGGACAGTATGAAGAGGAATCGAGCACATTTCAGAAAGCCTGCAAAGAATAATTCTTGTTTCTTACTGAAAAGGGCGCGATTTTCTCAGAGGTAGTCTCACTAACCTGCTCTTAGAAAACCAAATGTAAATTCAAGCTGCAAACTGCATTGGTCGGGGCCTTGCACCAGCAGGCCTGTCGGGCCACGCTGCAGCCGTGACCCCGTCGTCGACGTGTTCAGACCGGGACTCTGATCAGTCGTGTGAAGTTTGGTGCAGATTGAATCATTCGCACAAATGTTACAGCAATTTCGTGTTTCATGGCGAGACATCAAAATTGAATGCCACACCATGGCCCACTCCCTTCGACAACTGCTAAATCTTTACTAACTTTTCACCACAAAGTAGTGAATTCTGTAGGAGGAGTTTTGTTAAAATACAACACGTGGAAAACGCCAAAATTGACCATGAAATTCAAAATGGCCGACTTCCTGTTGGGTTTAGGCGATGGGTCCAAGAGGCTTTTTTGTGCACGTTTAGCCCCTCAAAAATGCAACTGAAGAGCACAAAGAACAAGAAATTAAAATAATAAAATAATAATCAGAGCAAATCCAATCACACTGTGTGGTGCTCGGGCCCTAAATATCAGAATCAGAATCGGTTTTATTGCAGAGTAGGTTTTCACTTACAAGGAATTTACTGTGGCATGTTGGTGCATAACAACAAATGTAGTATAAAAAATATAAATAAAGATTAAGATTAAGTACAGTGGGACAAAACAGCATAAATAGAAAAGTAGAGAATAGACACTAATAGCCTACACGTAAAAACAGTATTTAAAAGTGTGACTGTTAATTTAAAAAATCAATTTCTTTGGTATTAAAATCACTTTTTTATTCAAACAAAATAGTGTTTTCCACTTAACAAGTGTCACTTAAAGGCAGGTGTGGAAGTAACTAATTACAAATACTCAAATTACTGTAATTAAGTAGATGAGTCTGTATTTTTACTCATAACTTAGATTACACTGTGTAATCTGCTTAGTTACTTTTAAAATCATTGTTGGGTGTTGGGTATAATTTGATTGAATACATATAAAACCTTTTTGTAACCATAAAGCTGTCTGATCACAAACGAACCAAATTATAACTTTTCTCAGAAATTAGGACTTGCTCCTCAAAATATTGACTTTTCTCCTCAAACTTGACTTCTTTTCTTTTTTGAAACCTTTTTTAAAAAAAAATATTAGTATATTATTGTTGAAATATGTATTACAGTGTATGTTATATGTCAGAGTGTGGTGTAACGTGACCTGACGACAAACAGCAGCACATAAATACCACTGTTGGTTATTTCAGTTCACAGATCAAATCACACACGTGTTCAGAAACACACGCTGCTGCTGTCATGTTTCTAAAGGACACAGCTGAACGTGTCCGTCAGCAGCCTGTGTGTCTCAGGAGGTTTGTCAGTTAACGAGAACAGGTTCATTAAGGAACTACTTTCTTTCTAGTAGATAAAAGTAGTTCTGGCAGATTTTACTGTAAAGATAAAATAGTTAAAAATAAGTGTTTTTGATTTTGGGGTGAACTGTCCCTTTAAAAACCTCACCATTGTCACAGGAAACAGAACTACAAATCTACCGTGTGTGATCTTTTGCATAAGTAAACTTGACATGTTCTCAACCTGGAACACGACCACAACCACAGCTCTGTGTGTGTGTGTGTTGTGATTGACTTCCCAGGGTGCAACAGGAGCAGCTGGCGGCCATCTTCCTGCTGCTGAGGGAGAACCAGGAGGCGCTGGGGGAGGTGACGGAGGGAGACATGGAGGAGCAGCTGAAGCTGTATTCCCTCTGAGACGCCGTCCGTCCGTCC